>JANRGW010034294.1:0-27270 GCA_024733675.1 Psilopsiagon aymara | reverse complement strand
AAGACTTGGGTGGTGTGGTCAGAGCATTTGCTGGTGAAGACCGAGGCAAAGAAGTCATTAAGAACCTCAGCCTTCTCAAATCTAGGGTAACCAGTTCTCCTGATAGCTTCCGGAGGGCCCACATTGTCCCTAGCCTGTGTTTTACTCGCTGCGTACCTACAGAATCCCTTTCTGTTATCCTTAACATCCCTAGCCAGGTTTAATTCTAAGCAGGCCTTAGCCTTCCTAACCTGGTCCCTAGCTTCCCAGACAACATTGCTGTATTCTTCCCAGGCCGCCTGTCCTTGCTTCCACCTTTTATAAGCCTCTTTTTTCCTTCGAATTTTCCTCAGCAGCTCCTTACCCATCCAAGGTGGTCTCCTGGCCTTCCTGCTGCACTTCCTTCTTGTTGAGATGCAGCACTCCTGAGCTTAAATTTCAATTTGAAACAGCATGAATGTAGTGGTCTTTTATAAAGATATTTAGTAATTTCTCCAGCTACAAAAATACATTGTTTTACATGCACACTCTTACAACTTAAATCAGCCCTAGCCTTGTTACAGCCCCAAAAGCACAGGTTTCACTCCTGTTACGCTTGCATGTTAGTAAAAAGGTCAAAATTTACCAGGAACGCTTATTTTTCTTTTTAACTGTCAGAATTCTTCTAGTACCTCAGTTTTACTTTTTAATATTTACTCTTTGGTCCTGGGTGGTCAAAGCTAAAATCAGAGGTTTCTTTTCGACTCTGCCTCTCTTAAAAGCTTTCCTAAGATATGGTCCTGAGAAACATCTTAATGAAGGATTCATTTTATCCATAGTAATGTTCCCATTGATACCTGTTTCCATAAAATTGATATTTTTTTCCTTTAGTGTCTGGACAAAATTGGCAATGTAAGAGTTAATTACCCTCTGTCTTTCTAAAATAAGTGTGGATAAGTATCATACAATGCAGATATGTTTATAGGGTAAAACAACATTTAAAGTCTTAATCTTTTGGTATAGAATAAGCTTTAAGAGTCCAACACAGTGTCATGCAAGAGTTTAGTTGCAGAAATGTTGATAATATTGACTCATTTTCTAGAATGAGAATTATTATATTTTTAATGTTAGAAATGGTAAACAGGTTTTCTCCAAGCTTATATAGTTGAAGTTTTCCCATGAGAAGTTCAGAATCTTCATTCCATACCATATTTTATATCAGAAATCCACTACTTATGTTTATCTTAAATCGCTCACGAGTGGATACAGAAACTCCTCTGAAAGAGGGGGGAAGGTCGTGATTTTGGGTGTTGTTTTTTTGTTTTTTTTTTTTTTTTTAGTTAGTACATTTTTTATTTATTCTACTTACTAATGAGTTATGTGTGGTTTTTGGCAATATAAGTAAGACATGTCAAGAAATTAATGTTTTGAGTAATTAGAAAATACATGTGTTACCAATTAATATGTCTGCTTTTGATGCAGACAGAACTTGAAAGCCCCTGGATTTTAGAAGTGTAGAGCATTATGTGTTAAATTTCCTGAATTGTACTGTAACACTGCAGGACCCGCCTATGCTCAGCCCTTGTCTGTGAGGGATGGAGCTTTCCTCTCATGTCGCAGATTGCTGGCAGCCACGCTCTGGCTCCTTGGATGCAAGGCAGCACAGTGTGCTGGAGAGAAGCATCCTCCGCAGCACCAGTTGAATCATATTAATACAGCAACTAGTATTTTTCCAAAATTGTTGGCAAGTGTTCTCATTGCTTCTCGGTCATGTGTGCCAAACCAGGCACCCGGGTGTTGCAAGCTCGTTTTTAATTTAGCTCTTTGCTGTCTTCAATCCTGTAGAACATACATAATTTTGGATACTGCTTTGGTGGTGAAAAAGCAAAAGTCAAACTAAACTATCACCATCTCTGGAGGTTTCCTGTGGCCTCCAACTTGGTTCTTGGATTTCTCATTTAAAATGAGCATCTTGGATAATGAGTTGGCTCCTTTGCAAGGTGATACAGGCTTCCAAATCTGAACTATGGGTAGATGTGCATAGCCTGGCTTCTCTGGTCACAGTGCTCCGCCTTGAGTACACTGGAATATCACTTCAATGGCACACACTTCTGTCTTAGGCTTTTCAAGGCAGCAAAAGATAGCAAAAGCCTAATTTGGATTAAGTTTTCAAAGTGATATTCTTACATAAAGTAAATGATTCTCAGTTCTACAACTTCTAGTCTATTCCAGGGTTGGGTTGTTGGGTTTTCAGGGGGGAGTTTTTTGTTTGTTTTTTGTTTTTAAATTTTGTCACCATGAATTGCTCTCTTGTTCTGCAGAAATGGTACAATTTGCCAATTTTGAAACTATGACCATGTCCACTTATTTGCAGGTCATGCACATTAGAAAAAATGCAACTGCAATGCAATGCTACAACTATTTCATTTGTTCTACTTGGAGCACAACTATTGCTCTGCTAAAACAATCTGCTTCTCTCCTGAGATGTTTTTAATCCATTCTTTTGTACGCTACACTTTCTTTAGCTTCTTATGAGAGTTCTTTATTTTTTTCACTTGAGGACATTTTACTTATGTTTTATTATTTAAATGAAAGCAGCCTTATTAGTCATTAATTGTTTTTAGATTTCCTCTGAGTCCCATCAATTCCTTAGCAAGTAATGACAATAAAAAAAAAAATAAAAATTGATTCATAATATCTTGTGTTTAAGTTGAGCAGAAGAGAATGTAAAGGTATAATGAAGTACCATACAAATGAGGTCCTTGCTAGAAGATGAAGCAGGAGAGTGCTGGCATTGTCACATGTAAATTCAGCGGCTGCCACAAAATGAGCCAGCCCAGTTCGTGCAAGATGAGGAATATGTATAATAGAGCTTTGGGAAAGGAGAACCTGTCAGGGGTCCAGCAGGGACTATTGTCAACATGTGTTAGGAGCCTGTGAAGAGAAAAGGAAAGGACAGCTTGGATTAGAGGGATTGTGTCAGTGCCTCAGTGACCTTGGGCAAAGTGACCATGGTTTCTACATCTAATGTTTGGTTCCAGGACCTGAAAATCCTCAAAATAAACCTGCCCCAGTGAGGTGAGTGTGCCATGACCACCAGAGACTATCCATATCTCCAGCTGTGTTTTATGAAAGCTGGAGTTTGTTTAATGACAGAAAACTCTACAAGAGGTTGAATCAGATTGAGTGGAAAAACATTTATTCCTTTTTCTAATCCAGCAATTTAAGGGCTGAACCCAGCGCAGAAATCAAAATCCCTGTGAGAATTGTAAAGCAAAATTGAAACAAGCTGTTTGGTTGATCCACAGGGTATTTTCATTGAGAGACAGTGGTTTTGATTTGGTTCATAACTCAAATATCAAAGTGTGTGCAGGCAGTGAGGGTAGGCTGTGCTGTTTGCCATCTTAGAATATAATCATGCTAATACCCTTTTTCCTCACGTTCAGCTTCATCAGATCCCCACAGTACAAAGCACTATGAAACAGATATTGCTTTTCTGCTAGCATTTCCAATGCCTTCCCGTGAGGAAGATTAGCTTAATTATAGATAAGGACTGAGTAGCACAAATAATAGCAGTAGTGCACATCTCTTTTACCAGAAGAGGCAGTAATTGCAGACCCTTGCCTCTTAAAGCTCACCTGAAAAACGGCTTTTTTTGTTTGTTTTTTGTTAAATAGTCTCTTTTCTGATAGCAAAAATGTTTTTGTACAGGTTAAACAGATAGCTTTGAAGTCAGGCAGGTGTTCTTGGTCTTTCCACCACTGGTACATAGAATCACAGAATCAACTAGGTTGGAAAAGACCTTTAAGATCATTAAGTCCAACCATTACTCCAGGGCTGCCAAGACCACCACTAGACCCTATCACTGAGGACCTCATCTATAGAAGTGGGGGATTTCTAACTGATTTCTCCTCTTCTTGCTGATAATTCTGTTGGGTTTTTTCTCTTCATGACCTGTAATTGTGATTTGTGGCCCATGCACCACTCCTGATGGCCTGTGGGATGCTTCTGGCTCAGGTCTCTGATGTATAGGCTTGCAGTAGGAATGGCCCCACCAGACCAGGAGACAATTTATCTGACGTGATGTAACATCTTCTCCCTTGAGGAGAACCATGCCACCAATGCCCTGCCTGTGATAGGGGCGCTGGGTCAGCATAGAGGTGGGTCCTGTCCACTGGCTGCTGTCTGCAGAAACCTGCCACTTTGTTCCCCCTTCTCTGCCCTATTACAGGAGACATTTAATTTTATAATAGTGTTGATGATAGCTGTGCTGTGAGTTGTGCTGTGGGCTGAGCCGGAGGTCTGTGAGACCTTGTGGGGCGCAGGAAGGAAGGAGCAACAGGGTTCCTAAGGTAGAGAATGTATCCTTGCAGCTGAAGTCACCCAAGGGCTGATCTAGATTACACAGTAAAATAGCCATTCCTCACACAAGTTCTTTCTCTCAGCAGGGTGCTGGAAAACACCAGCAAGATGCTTTGGAAAAAAATGGTTTGTAACAATATAAATGGATTTCTTTATTTTAGAATATGAAGAAATCAAGGAGTTCAGTGGGCCTGCCTTTCCAGATTGAGAAAATAATTGGAAAAGAAAAGAATTAACATTCCAGGGTTGGAACTAGATGATCTTTAAGATCTCTTCCAACCCAAACCATTCTATGATTCAGTTTGCAAAATTGAAATTGCAAAAGTTTATTATTTAATGCTTGTAAAGATCTGTGGTGTGGCAGCTGCATATGTATTCACATACTGCTGCACAATAGTCCCAGCAAGTAGGTATTGATAAAAAGGAAGTCATGACAATGGGAAAAGAATCTGTGATGCATGCTCTGCAGCTTTACAAAACCTATGCTTTGCTCATCTATTCTCTTGACAATTCCAGGTGTTGTTAAGGTCGATTATGGTGATGTATCCATCAGGAAAGCACTGAGAGAAAATCTGAAGTGTAAACCCTTCTCATGGTACTTGGAAAACATCTATCCCGATTCCCAGATTCCACGGCGCTATTACTCCCTTGGTGAGGTATGAACAATTTCCTTTGGTTGCACTAAAACAGTAAGTACACAGCACAAGGGGGGATCTGCTGAGAGATGAGTTGGTTTGGGGGAAAGGATTGAAGTGCTTGTCTGCAATCCCTGCATCTCATTTATTTCTGAGCAAGTTGCATCTTCTCTAAATCTTTTGTAGGAGGGCATTGTTATTCTGAGTGTATACATTCACCATTAAAAATGCATCTTTTAAATTGAGTAGTGTATTGGAAAAGTGAGGTTTGCAGCTAATATTTTGAAATAAATAAGTAATATGCAGTAGTCGAAGGAAACTTTCCATCATCGCTTATCACTTAAATGTAGAGTAGAAAAAGCTTTAGTTTTTATCTTCTAAAAGAAATGTGTTTGCTCACTGATGCTGTGTTTTCCAGCAGGGCTGCCGAGAGCTGGGTATCACAGACATTCCAAATAATCTGATAGTTCTAGTATCACACAAAGCTGGAATCTTTTTCAGATTCAGATAATTCACTGTTAAGAATATTCTATAGAGTTGTAACTACGCTGACTTTTAAAAGCTCTTGAATGGCTTGACTTAAAGATCAACACAGATAAAAAAGCAATCAAATGATCAAATTTTACTTTTTTACATCCAGGAAAGTAGCTTACTACTTAAACTTGCAGGTTTAGTGCCAAATAAAAGCCACAGTAGGGTTTCCAGTTTAACTATGACAAGAAAAAGTGAAACATGGTGTTTACAGCAAGGAAGAAACTCATCTAACAAGTGTCAGATAATAAGGTTTTGTACGATATTGTCAGACTGGAAAATAAAAGTATGAGAAAGTAATAAAATAGTTATTAAAACACCTTATTTTTACCAGCATGGCCTCAGTTTCTATGGAAACAGCAGTTCAGGCAGGATCTAAGAATTAAAACTCACACTTGACTATTGTGGCTGCTGACTGCCAGTTGAGCAGTAAAGTGGATTTTTAGACCTGAAGCTCAGGTACCATCATCAGCAGTAATGGACAATTTCTAAAACATCAGGAGTGCATTTCTCAGTCATTTTTCCCTCTTTCAGCAGAGATGTAATCTCAGGTGGGACAAACTGGCTTGCCTCTGCAGCTGGCATCATTAGTCCACAAATGGTCTGTAATGTACCCAAGGGCTATGTGAGATGCACCATGCGAGGCGATGGGTAGTCAGGAGAGGAATATATTTCTCTGTGGCTCAAAAAATGATGGAAGAGAACAGAGAATATGATGCTCGGCAGCCTTCAGGTGGGAGCGTGGGTTTGCTGGCTGCTAAGAATCAGGCTCAGTAATAAATCTGAGAAAATTAGTATGGTGCAATCTAAATGTAAGGAGCGTTCAACACTGGGCCTCCAAATGTATTGTGCGAATGCACATTTTATTCTTTTCTAATATAAACAGTGACAAAAAATGTGAATCATTTTGACAGATTTGGGATGATCATCCTTGCTTATGACCTGCAAGATAGTGCAGGTGTGACTTCTAATCGGACGATGTTCACACATGGCTCAGTTTCACAGCCCAACCTGTTAGAAATAATAGTGTTGGTTTACATTTTAATTTGGGTTTTATTTGACTGTTGCACAACTAATTGATATATGCCTGTTGCTTTTATAAATGAAATGCACAATTTGTAAGTGACATTTCTAGTGTGGTATATATATTGTGGTATATATATTTTTATACGGAATTGAAATTCTTAAGTAGTTTCTGAAATACATTAGTTGTACACTTAACAGGTTGATCCTAAAGGTTGCCAAGCCCTTATTTTCAACTAAATTTTCTGTTCGGTTAGAACATAACTTATATACAGGGACTGTATTAGTTTTGAATTTCATAGATGGATAATATACCTCAGAATGAGAATAAAATGTGCAAAATGTGGTGAATACTGAATGTTCTTTTTTACATTTTAATTGTGTAGCATGGAATACAAAGTAAACATGTGACAAGAATTATTTTGTAAACCTGAGACATAATAATCGTAGCTGAGTTTTCACGGCAGTATTTGTTTTGTTCCCAGTTTTAATGAATCAAGGGTTTGCCAGAAAAGAAAACTCCCGTTCTTGTGATATACTTGAAATTACTTCTACATAAAAGGTTATTTGAGAAAAAACCCTGGGATTATCATATGAGCTAATTGATAGGGTACAGGTTGGTGATCTGCAGTTTCTTTGGTAATCTGCAGAGTGGCATGTGCTGGAGGAGAAGAGAGGAGGAAGAGGAGGAAGGTTTGCCTGTGAGCTGGCTTATCCCTCCTGCTGCTGGCAATGCTGCAGCTGATTCCTGGCATGTGCATGCCAGAAAGACACACATATGTAGCTGCGTGTAGGGCAAGGGTACATGTCTCTAAAAAGGGGCCATTTGTTTTAAAAGCAGTGGTGGAAACCAGCAGTGTGGTTATCCGCTGGCACCTGAGGTCTGAACCCCTGGGTGGGTGAACAGGCTGCACATGCCAACAGCCCTTCTCCTGATTTTGGCAGCTCTTGGAAGATTGAGCAATTAAGATCATGAGCCTCCAAGAGGTTACACACCAGCACAAGGTGGTGCCACTCCTTTCCGTGTTACTAACAGCCTTAGAGCTGATTAAGAAGTGACCAAGTGAGCTTTCTGAGCTGTTCTGCCCCAGTGTTGTTAATCAGATTTCACTCTCATTTTCCTTGGCAAGCCCAGTCTGGTGGCATTAGTTTAGTGCTGACAGCAGGGCCTGCTGAGCTTCTGTCCTGGGTTCAACTGTAGCATGAAGCGTCGCAGATGACTGAGAGTTGTACTAAGTGCCACTGAGACCTCTCAAAATACAGGGTTTCCTGTCAGTTTTATGGATGGACCTGAGGTGTGGTTTTGCTTTGCACACATTAGTAAGAAAGTCAGCCTGTGCTGTTGAGAGTGAGGAGGAGCCAGGGGAGCTGTGTTTGTACAGCTCTGCTGACAGGTGTATGAGGAGGGTTAAGAAAAATGATATTAAATGCACATGTGGTACAGGCTGAAAGCACACACCATCGTGGAGACTGCAAGATTGGAGAGCTTCAGGGAGATTGTGGCATCTCCTGCTTCTCCACTTCTACGAGGCTGGAAGTGGTTGATTGCTTTTATAGCCAGCCATTTTCCTGGATAAACGTGTGTTCTAAAAATAACATTTACAGCAGCGATGCTCTGGTATTTACCCTGCTGCTCTTCATTGCTTCTTGCTCTGATGGTCTTTTGTTGCAATTGCATGAGCTGAACATCACTGGAAGGAACTCATTGTGCGCTGCATCACAGGCAATGTGCTTGCAATGCTGCCTTCCTCCCAGCTGCATCAGCAGAACTGGTGTGGAAGTGCTCTGCTTAACCAGAGATGTTCAGTAGGTGTGTTTGTTCTTTCTGAGGATGGATAGATTCATTTATTTAAAAACTTCTAAAAAACATGCAATTAGTCAAAAAGCTGTCCAACAGCCTCTGCTCTGAGTGAGTTAGATTGCTGCTGTTCATACTCAGTTTTTCTCCCTCGCAATAGAGTCAGCCCTGCTAGAAGGAAATAAAAGTGTGTATCGTGGGCAAGCCCATAATAGTTTTGCATTGTTTAGAAGTAAAAGCGTATTGTATTTGTTAAAAAAACAATGCAAGGCATCGAATGAGATTTGCGTTGAATGCTGTTCATACTTAAACTCAATACGTAATTTAAAATCTCCTAGTCTTTGTAATGATTTTCTTTTGGGATTGTGACATATTTACAGATTGCAAGTTAAAATGTATTCATATAGCCAAGTGCATGGATAATGGACTTCCTCCTACAGCGCCGTGTACTTTTCTGCACAAATATGACATTTACAGGCATTTTTTTTCAAGGAACATTTAATCTCTTTCTTTCTCCAGATCAGGAATGTTGAAACCAACCAGTGTTTAGACAACATGGGCCGCAAGGAAAATGAAAAAGTGGGCATTTTCAACTGCCACGGCATGGGAGGAAATCAGGTAAAATTAAAAAAAAAAAAAAAGAAAGAAAAAGCAGTATTATTTGTGGCAGCATTTCCTCCTGATTTTGTCCCCTGATAGAAATGGGAATCCTTCAGGAATCAACAGTTAATGCACTTCAAATGTGGGCATGTTGGTCACTATAAAAAAAAAAAAAAAAAAAAACAAAACAAAAAACAAACTAGCAGCAATTAACAAACATATTAAAGTTCCAGAATGGTTGAGATTTTGAAATTGAGAGATTTAGGAGTACTTGGCCATTTTTTCAAGTAATAGCCGCATATTTTGAGAACATACCAGTACTTAACAGTAGGTCCAACGGAGTATCCGTGTGAACATATTGAATAAATTCCTGCTGTTTAGCATGTGGAGAAATGCATTTGAAGTTTCAGATACTAACATTAGAAGATTTGATCATGAATTTTAATCCGGTTTATGGCACTGTGGAGGAAAAATATTATTTAAGATGAAATGGGTGAGAATCTACGTGACTTATGACTGAATTCATCTGTTTCTAAAACGCGTATGTGAAAAATAAACATGTAGTGCATTCGTGCAAGCTGAGGTTTTGTCAGTAGCGGAAATTCGAATAGTGGGGGCGTAGAATGTTTCACTTGTGTCTTGTGTATGTTTAAAAGGGAGTGAAGAGGTAAATGGCAGTCATGTAGCTCATTGTACTGCTGATGACTGTACCTCCTGTCTGTATAAATAACAGTAAACTTTGCATATTCTGCACCTTGGATTCAAATTAGCAGAGCTGGTTCATTTGGGTTTAGTTGAGTTTTGCAATGTGAACTTGTAGTTAGGGGACTTTTATCCTGGGAGGATACAGTGTGCAGCAGCAGGACAGGAAGCCTGCAGCACTGAGCAATGTGTGGCTGCTGACCACTCTAATTTTTTCTTTACCTTCAGAAAACCCTTCTCTTCTTCTTCCCCTTAATTCTGACAGCTTTCTCAAATTAAAGACTCCAGCTCCTATCATTCAGCTTCTGACACATCCTGGAGCAGAGGGCTGGTTTTGCCTTCACACACTGCAATTTTAAAAGCCTTAGAGATTCCTCAGCAGGACCGTATATTTGTGCTGTCATCTCTCTCAGGAAGGTCTTTTGACCATGTACCCATTGGGTAATGCTTGATGAGGGTGGCATTTCCTAGTGCCACATCTGCTAAAAAGAGATGAGGGGAGGCAGGACCTTAGACCAAGCTCACATATTTTTTCTAGAGGTAAGGTTATCCATGATATTTATCCCAAACATTGCTGTCTTTCTAAATTTGACTTAGGAGATGGAAGTGTTAGCATTTTAATCAGACTGCATGTGATCAATGTTAAAGATTCTCTTTATGCCTTGGGTGTTTGGCATGTTTCCTTTTCTTTCTGCACGTGGTAGGAAAACTCCCTGTTGAAAGAGAAAGGAAAATCCTAGATGACCGTCAGGTCTCCAAACCTCAGTTCTTCCTAAGTGTCAGGTTTGAGGTTAGGACTGTAAAGATAAAGATAGATGGGTTGTGAGTTTGTATATGGGCTATTTATCCTATAGAAACCCCAATTACTGACAAATATGAACATTCTTTTTGAGCTTTCTAAAGCCAATATATTTCATATCTGAAGAAATTTTGGCTCCAGTCTGCTTCATTCATCTCACATCAGCCAGAAACCACAGATGAGTCTGTGATGTGCATTTGCAGGGTGAAGATGCTCTGCTTCTCTATGTCTATATGAGCAAAGAGCAGTATCTGTCATCTGGTGGAGATCTTGCTAGTAAAAGCTGACCAGCATGCAGAACGTTATTCATCCTTTAGTGCTCATACACAACTCCCATTAAAAGTTATCCTTATTAAATTCTCTTCTAATGAGAAATTAGAACTGAGCTAAGGCATGTAAATGCTGGGGGCGGGGAAATGGGGGGGTTGTGTGGTTACAGAAATAGCTGAAGAACAAAACTACTGTGGAATGAAAATGAAGCAAGAATAATACCTTGCTCATTAGAGTCGAGCACGATGCATGAGTGCGATCCGCCTTGAGGCAGGGGTAAATATCTCACAGCTAACGAAGTGTTTTAAAGACCTAAGGATTGTTTTAAAGGACTTGAGGATAATGAGACTGTAAAAATATGAATTTATTTTAAGAATTAAGAAAAATGAGATACGTTATCAGAGTCCCTTCATGAGAAAATTGTTTTCAGAGTATTAAACTGTGGAGGATTTGCTGCTAAGTTGGTATGGGCATTTCAGATTATCCTTACTTTGTTATTAATGATGTTTAAAATAAAAAGCTATCTTAGAACTGTTTTCTTTGCTTTATATGGAGGAGGAAAATGCAAAGCCTGTCCTTGGATCAGGTACAGTGGGGATATGGCTCTAGGTGCTCGTACAATGTCTGTGCATCTCCTGAGGTGTGGGCAGCATGTGAACTTGCTTCAGGAACGATGTTTTTCAGGAGGAAGGTACCTGATTAAAGAAAGTAGTGATTACATCCAAATTACGTGAAAACAGCTACTATCCAGCCTCAGACAGAGGGGACTGACCCATCAATTTCATGCCTTTTATCCCCACAGCTGACTTGAGGTTTTGTAGTGTTTTAAAGGAAATCTGTTCCTTTCGATGGCCTGGTAGAGGGTGACACAGTTGTCTGGTTTCCCTGCCTACAGTCATCCTGAGGGGTATACCTCAGGGGCTTTCATCGCGTTACCATAGGAATGTCATCTGTTACTGTGGTTATTGGGAGTGTCTTCACAGCAGTAATCGAATTGTATGATCCCACACAGGCAAGAGAGGGATATTATTAAAAAGAAGGGCTGGAGAATTGTACAGGTTCACAATTGCACCACTGGTCACCAGCTGCTCTCCTCTTGGCTGCCCACACAACAGGTTCTGTTTAGCACCTTGTGCCTTTTCAGCTTCAGTTGTCTTAGTGATGAACCTGCTTTTTTGTCAGAAAAAATATCACCAGGAAGGTGACAAGGACCATTTCTTGTGCTGTGCAAAGCCCTGAAAAGGGTCCTGTGGTGCTCCCTGCTCAGCTGGTATGTGCCACAGTCCCAGTGTCTGTGCTGTCACAGGCTGCCACCTCCTTCTCCATTTAGTTGCATTGTGCCCAAGGGAGCAGCCATGAAAAGTCTGGAGGGATAAAGCATTTTTTTATCAGTATGTGAGTCAGCTCCATTGTCAGAGTGTGTATCCTGTGTATCCTCAGCAAAGCTAACTGCAAGCCTTAGAGTAACAAAATCAAGAGCTGAAAAGGGCTGCCTTTCTTTCTGAGGTGCTTCACAGAATCACAGAATGTCTGGTTTGGAAAGGACCTTAAAGCTCATCCAGTTCCAGCCCCCTGACACAGGTAGGGGTACCTTCCACCAGACCAGGTTGCTCAAAGCCCTGTCCAATCTGGCCCTGAACACTGCAAGGGATGGGGCAGCCACAGCCTCTCTAGGCAACCTGTGCCAGGGCCTCACCACCCTCACAGGGAAGAACTTCTTCCTGGTATCTAAATCTAAATACCCCCTTTGTCAATTTAAATCCATTCCCTCTTGTCCTATCCCTACCTGCCCTTGTTAAAGTATCCCTCTCCAGCTTTCTTGTTAGCCCCTTTAAGCACTGGCAGCTGCTCTAAGGTCTCCCTAGAGCCACCACCTTCTCCAAGCTGAACAAGCACAGCTCTCTCCGCTTGTCTCCATAGGAGAGCTGCTCCAGCCCTTGGGGCATCTTTGTGGCTCTCCTCTGGACTTATGCCAACAGCCCCATTTCCTTAATTTGGGGGCCCCAGAGTGGGATGCTCTGCAGGATGCTTTGGATTTGTCCTCTGGATAAATATTGTGGTGTTTTTTCCATACTGATTAGAATAGTGAGGTATAAGCAGTAGTGTGGCTACGACCGTGTGATGATTTCTCAGTATCCTGCACAGCAACAGCAGCTCTGCAGCTCCTGCTCAGTGTCCAAGTGGACACTTGGAGTTCCAAGCAAAGCTGCTAGTCTGGGGGATTTTTGCAGTTTTACAGCCTGTATTGGTTTGCCGAGCATGAAGGGCTGAGCTGGCAAGTGGAAGAAACATGCTTCGTGTAAAACCTTCCCCCAGGTGTCATGGTGCTCTGGCCCTCAGTTACCGGCTGCCTAGGCTGTCAGCATCTTGTGCGCATGGCAGCTCTGCATGGGAGAAGGATTTTTGGAAGGAACATTGTTTTTCCCACAGGATGAGGAGCATTTTGTCAAGATTCATTTTAAATGAATGTGCAATTGCATCAGCTAGGATTTTGCTGGGTATGAACTTAGCTGGGGCAGGGGGAGATCCGAACGAATCTGTTGTTCTATATGTTTAAGTAAATGTGCAAGGGGAACATGACTTCCTTCAGGCAACGTTTTATGCAGAAGGTTCAGACTCAGTACTCACTGGCAGCTCAAAAAGTGAGCACACACAGTAAGGCTTGTTACAGGGTTGTTTTTTCCCGTTAGCTCCAAATAATAGGTCTTTCAGAAACCGTTCTATTTCATAGTTTCAATTTTTTCCCATTCACAGTAAAAGCATATATCTTCAAATGCCTTTTTGAACAGGAGCACTCTCTGCTTAGAAGTATATAGAAAAATAATTTATAAACTTTCAGTCTGTAAGAATTTATTGGCACGCTGTGATAATTTGCTTACTGCTGGGAATGGATGAGAATATGGGGTGTCTGACTCATGAGACGTTTCTGTAATGGAAGGCCGCCACTAAGTCATCTAAAAGCATTTTATGTACAAAATTAAATGGAACAAAGCCTTTAATTTAGTGACAATTAGATATTTATCCATGCAAACAATGCAGGTTCCACACAGAAAGTGGAGTTGCACAGTACTTGCGCAGCTGATCCCAGCCCAGTAATCTCCTTGAAGAGCTCACTGGGTGAGGAAACACAGCACGTGTTACAGACTGTGTGAGTTTAGTGCTGTGATTTTGTTAATTGTGGTACCTTAGGTAAATGCTAGGTTTTGTAAGGGGTTATCCAAAACTTAGCTCTTCTTTGCGCTTTCTGCCTGTTTCACCTTTGCAGTCTCCTGTTTTCCCTGACTTGGCTTTCTCTGTAGCTTTTCATATCCTAAACAGACCCATTAGGAATGAAACTAGTTATTGCTTATATTTTCTTAGTCCATTTTGCTGCTATATGATTCCCCTTATAGGCTTTACATCATTATTATGGACTCAGGTGATAAACCTTTGGGGTAGGAACTGTCATAATATTCTGGATTTGCTCAGGAGGTAGCACAATGGAGCACTCAGTGATCTTCAGCACTGTTATGGTAACTGTGATTAATGGGGAACAAAGGAGCCATGCCTGCATGTTAAATAGCAGTATCTTTCATTTAGCAGAGGTAGAAGTAGAATAATGTCTTCTTTTTAGAGTCCGTGGAAAAATGGAATTGCTACTTCTTTACACCGTCAGAAGTAGTCACCAGGGAATGCAGGAAGGCAAGCACTGGATGTGTAACATTCACAGTAAGGACGCCTGGGTGGATAAAATGCAGAATCTGAGTGTTTGTGTGGTACCTGCTAACAAGTGTGAATTTGGCACTGCATTGTGAGATCCTGGAAGCAACAACAGCTTTGTGTTTCAGATGTATAGATAGCCATCATTTATGAAGTGACAGCTATCTGAAAAATTAATTACCCCTTCCCCAAAACAGTATGGACACCACCATCCCCACCACCCCCCAGAACACCAAACAGCCCAAAACAAAACCACACACAAAACCCTCCACAATCCCAATCTGTGGAGAAAAAAACCCAGATTTTTTTCAATTTCTGTGCAAAAAGCTGAATGCACCTGAAAGCCTTATAGAATAACACTGGTTTTGAGGAGGACAAAGGATTCTGTTGGTGGAGCGCAAAGATTTGAGTAGTGAGGAGGTATGCTTGCTGTCAGCAAAATGGGTGATGCCAGCATATTTCCCAGTGTCTTTTTCTGAACATGATAAAACCAAGTTCCTAAACAACCCTTGGGAACTTTGCTAAACACCAGTGTTTCCTGGAGATGCCCACAGTTGGTACTGTATATCTTCCCAGTAGATGCTGCCAACCAGGTTTTCTTTTTAATTTTTTTGTTATTTTAGTTTTTAGTTTTTCCTCTTCCTCTCTCCCTTCTTTTCTCTCTCTTCTCTTTTCTCTTCCTCTTTTGTTTTCACTGATGTCCCATTTCTTCCCTTTCTCCCCTTTCACTTCCATTTTTTTTCTTATGTTTTATTTTTATTACATTTACCGTTTAGTATAGTTCCGACTACTGAGTTCAATCTGTGATAGCTGGTGGTAATTACAGTGTTCCTCTGGATTATGGTGGATCAGTCTAAGTTACAATATTTTTCTCCTTGGGGCTGAACACCAGGATAAGGGAATTCTTGGCAGTGGTGATTAGAGGTTGAGGCAATGGAAGAACAAGTTTCATATAAACTTCCCAAAATTTGGAAGTCAGCTGTGGCTCAGCAGCACCTGTGCTGTTCAGTGATGACTGTGGGATGGGGTGAGTTGTGTTCATGGCATTAATGATTTTGGCATAACCTCCGTCTTAAAAATGAATTCGATCCCTGCTTCCAGAATGGCTGCAGGGAAACCTCTGAGCTCTTCAGGGTCTTTGAGCTGGGCATGTCCTCAGGTCACCCAGTAAACTGAAGGCTCCTCACATACTGATAAACTCCTTGATTGGAGTTAGTATCCTCCTGGTGGGTTTGTTTGGTTTTAGTTTAAAAATCTTCCTTCAGGGCAAAAAGAAGCTGTTAGAGTTGTGAAAACTAAAACCTAATCTGTAAATTACCTGGAACTAAAGCAGGGCTGGATACATCCACCCCCAAAGGTGGATGAAGGATTGCATCTCTGAAGGACTCGTACACAGGTACTGCTGATCTCTACCCATTCCTGTCAATGGCTGGAGGCTGCAGGAGCTTTGGCAGAAGTGAAGAAAGCGTTTGTGCATTTCCTTCTTTTCATGTGATTAGTTTGCATACTGCACAAGTAGGAATGAAAATCAGATACTTTTTTTAATTCTTCTCCTAAAGAGCTGTTCTTTGTATAGTGGTGTGTTGGAACTGGGTGTTTTTTCCTGCACAGAGTTAGTGTGGTGGTTCTCTGATACGGGATAGACTTGCCTGTCAAACACCAATCTTCCAAAAAGTCCTCTTTGATGGAGACACAGAAACCCCCTACTGGAGCTATGGTGTGCCTTTCTTACATGGCTGTTCTGCATTTGTTCTGGGGTCAAAACACTGAAGGTATAGTTACTAGCTAATCAATTTACTGGAAGAAGTTCTTCACTGCAAGGGTGCTGAGGCCTTGGCACAGGTTGCCTGGAGAAGCTGTGGCTGCCCTGTCCCTGGCAGTGTTCAAGGCCAGGTTGGACTGGGCTTTGAGCAACCCAGTCTAGAGGAAGGTGTTACTCTCTGTGGCAGTGGAGTGGAAGTAGGTGAACTTTAAGGTCTTTTCCAGCTCAAATCATTCTATGATTTTATGATTCCATAATTCATAAAATAAGTTACATTCCAGGAAAAAGATAAAATAAATTGGTGTTGGTGGGTCTGTAAGCCATAGAGAATACCTTGTGTCTGAATGTGCTGCTGATCCCCCAAAGCTTCTCCCTTCATGCTAGTCTTCAGGCTTTGCCACCAGCCAGGCGGTTAAATTAGTGTGTTGCCCAGGCCCTGGGGAGCCAGGCTGTGCTCCCTATTGCTGCTCACTGGGGAGGTCCATGAACCAGCCCAAAATGTGGGTGCTAATGGCACCAGAAGACTGAACTTCTCCTCAGAAAGTCCTTTCCTGCCTTGCATGGAATGTGTGGTGTGAAATATACTATTTAATTAGCTATAAAATGCAACGTGTTCCTCACCCTCTATTTTTAAATGACATCAATATAATTATATCTGTAATTAATGTGGATGGTAGCAAAACGCTAGCCTGATAATTTTGCGTCATCTTAATTAGCATTATTTTTTCTTTCTTAAGATGGTGTGTTTTTCAAACGCTTCTTCTGTAATTGTCAATTCAGACATCACTTTTTCGAAAGATATAATGGAACAGGGTATTGCAATTATCGAACATGAGAGGAAAAGAAATATGCAAATGGAAACACATTTCAAAATATAAGTATTTGCTTTTCGTAAAGCACAGAAGAAAACATCTCTCTGAGGCTGAAAACATGTCTCTGAGGGTAGAAGAAAATGGCTGATGCAAATGTTTAGTGTCAAAAAAACACAAAAAAGTTGAAAATTTAAGCTAGAAGGTGCTTCAGAATAAATAGTAATGGATAAATCTCCTAATAATAAGCACAGAAAAAGTTTAAATAGTTGTACAAATCTTCATTGAGTGTTTTTTTTGAAGCCAAACTGGTACTTTGAGTGAGACATACTTTGTGCTACACATTGTACCAGTGATTTTCAGATTATTAGATTATTTGGCCGTGTTTCTTGTTCCAGATATAGCATGAACAGTTGAATAATTTGTTTGTAAACCCCTCAGGTTTCAGTTTAGTCCAGAACATAGACTGCTCTTGTAGCTCTCTTGAAGAAACCTCACAACTGATCCTGAATTTTTTCTTTTTTTTGACCTTATGTACTTCTGTGAACTTGTCCTGATGTGCTAATGTCAGATCATTTGATGATGGATGTGGTTTTGAGCAACCTGATCTAGTTGAAGATGTCCCTGCTCATTGCAGGGGGGTTGGACTGGATGACCTTTGAAGGTTCATTCCAACCCAGACTATTCCATGATTCTATGTTAATGTGTCAGACCTCTAAAAACCAAACCAGTAATCAGCCTAAGTGTAGACTTTGGGACTTGCTTTTGCGCACAGAAAAGCGGGGAAGGGAAGCAGAAAATGTCCATGTGAAGAAAAGGTGGCATTTTTGAGGTGGCATGGTCTCATTTCACTCCCTTCCAAATTGTTGGTTGCTTTGGAGTGTGATGTCTGCAGAGGACTGGCAGGTTGGTATTTCAAAGTCTCCTTCCACTGAAGAAAAGTCCACGTATTTGCCAATGGCCAAGTTTTTTTTAAGGCAAAGCAATACTTTGAGACCCTCGGATTTGATCTCAGTGATTTAGCATTGGATGAATAAATGCAAAAAGCAGCTGGTGCTTTGCTGACATTTGGGTCCCAGATTTTCACCGCTGCAAGGGGCTGAGTGTTGAATAAGAAATTTGGAAAACAGAGACAGCTGATCCTGGGGAGCTCTTGCTGTCCCTTGTGGCTTTGATTTGGACCTACCTGCTCCACTGCCACCTTGGTATGCTACTTTCAAATTCCATGGAAGGTTTATCTGAACCTCCAACTTCCAGATGGGACTGCAGTACCACTGGGGTGGAAGTGGGACATAGGAGAAAGGCTGTAGCTAATAAAATAATGTCAAGACCATGGCAAGTGATAGAATTATTATGTCCTATTCACATTTTGATTGGTAAAAATCTACCCCAGTGGTACTGCAGCCCCATGGTTCTAACAGCTGAGCAGATGCTCTTTGTAACTGAATGGTGGGTGCTGGTGGCTCAGCTCTCTGGTCTCCTCCTGCTGAGGAGAGAGGACCAGAAAAAGAAAATAATTCACTTTTTGCTAAGAAAAGGAAAGCACAAAGCAGTACAGACCGAAGGCTGTTTCCTAAGGTCATCAGGAGCTTTTTTGCTAGGGCAAGCAGCATTATGAAGGTTGCAAACAGTGGTTTAGGAGCAGGGAGATGATTCCTTTGTGTAATTTTGTGTAAACACTTGCATTTCTCTACCAGCTTCCTTCATTTCCTCTCCCTTCCTCTGTGGTTTCTACATTTTCATCCGTCTCTAGGCAGCAGATTTTGCTCCTTGTGTTGTTTGTGAGGAGCATGCAGGAGAGCTGGCTGGAGACCCTGCAGTGGATTAGACTTGCCATGGAAGTTTAGTCAATATTCTTTAGCACTCCTCCAGATTCCAAACACACCCACAAAGTATTGAGGTTTGGTTGAGCATGCTTCCCCATCAGTCAGATGGATCCCTGGTCCAGGGCCTCAGTGGTGCTGCTCCAAGAGCTCAGGTGGAACCGCATCCACATGGATCTTTAACAATATTGGTGCACAAACTTAAGATTGATACTAGGAGGAAGACTTACTTTAGAACGATCGGAATCTTCCAATGATGGCCTTGATTTATCCATCCTTAAGATCTATGAAATTTCTCCCAAAGTTACTGATCACAATTACATACTTCTATAGCATTCCCAGGAGGTAAAACTGAGTGTATGCTGGGGTGATTCCTGGGCTTGATCCCATAAAATTGTTTTTCCTTAACACAGTATTCTTTCTCTTACGCACAGCAGCCATTCACTAATGGAGAAACTTGCCTGAAACTCATGAAATCCAAGGCACCACTTCAGTGTTTGGAGAAGAAAGTAGTTCTGCTCCACTGGAGTGATCAGCAGTTGTTAGGACTTTTGCTGACTCTTTGTCACTTCAATGGTTCTCTGTTTCCAGGTCTTTTCTTACACTGCTGACAAAGAGATCCGCACAGACGACTTGTGCCTGGACGTCTCGAGGCTGAATGGCCCTGTCATCATGCTGAAGTGCCACCACATGAGGGGGAACCAGCTCTGGGAGTACGATGCTGAGGTACCCACAGCTTAAGCTGTCGCACCCTCACTCACCAGAGTAGAGCTGGGAATTTATTCTTAGAAGAGCATGGCTGTATCCTGAGGAGCCTCAGAATGATGTGGTGCATGGTGCACCAATGCAATGGGGTCTCCTGCCATATCCCAGGCTTTGGGGTGCAAAGTAATTCAGCTGACCACTGGGTTTTAAATGGTGTTTCCCCAAAATGTCATTTTTTGAGGGGTGAAAAAGTCAATTACTCTTTAGAAAAGCTTATTTCTAATAGCTAGCATTGTCTTGCATTCTTGTAAACTTAAAGTATTCTGCATTTTTTATATAACTGATGTAGAAAACAAGACCTATTTCTTTTTTAGTTAAAGTTTTTCTGGTTTCTTTCTTCTGGCTTTTCAAGGTTATTTGCTCTGCATTTAAATTGTGTTTAATAATTTTCTGTACTTATTATCGGTCACTTCTTTAGATTGTCACTACCATGGGATGGGAGGTGGCTTATTCTGGGTTTTGAGAGGGAATGCAGTTTCAAGAAGTTTGGTGGCTAACATGAGGTGGCTTGCAAAATGAATACAAAATAAGTGTAAATGTCTTAGTATTTTATGGCCAAATAATTATTCTTTTTAAATGGGATAGGAAAGAGCAGATGAAAGTTAAGGCATTTAATTTGCTTTTTTATATGAAGGTGCAGTTCTGCATGGTGGAATTCACACAAAAGTATTAGTGTTCTCTTAAAGGTAGCATCTTTCCGATCTGGTAAGAAAAAAGCATTCAAATATTGCATAATATTAAGTTGCCAAGTAGAAAACCACCTATACTTACCACTGAGATGCAATTTATTTGTTACCTTTCATTGCCTTCTTGAGTTTAAGCAAATTTCCGCTTTCATAAGGAAGATTATTTTTCTTCTTAACAAAATGAATGCATATTTTGATGATATTTGGATGGTTTTGAAGATGTTCATGCCCATAATCAACACCTGAGATTTAAGATTAGTGGCTGTCCCATGATCTGTGCTTATGTGGCTCTGCTGCTCTCTGCTTAGAAATCCCAGATTAGCATTGTTGTATTTTCGTGGCTGCAATGGGAGAAAAATACTGTAAAGCTGAAAAAGTACTGGTGTACTAAAAGGCATGAAGTCTAAAAAGCATTTCCAGTGTGTTCATAGAAACAGCTGGTTTCACCTTTCTGCATGGAAAGCTAGATTTTTTTCAACCATTTATGCTCTTCTTTAATTTTAGCGTTGGAAACATGCTGTTTTTTTCTCTAAAGCTTAGCATAAGACTTCCGCAATGGAGGGTTTCTAAGGAGCTGTGTAAAACCAGAATCAACCATTAGATGGAGCTCATAAAAAAGAAATACACCATTTTTTTATATAAGGGACCTCCAAGACAATGGCTTTGCTAGTTGTTCCACGAACATTTCTGTTTAGTGACAGGAATATTTTTGTTACCAGTTTTATTCTGTGAACATTCAGACTTCAGCTTGCAGACTTCCCTTTGATGTCAGTATTGGTATTTATGATCTGGGACCCCCAAAACAAGAAGGACATGGACCTGTTGGATCAAGTCCAGAGAACGGCCAGGAAGATGCTCTGCAGGCTGGAGCACCTCTCCTATGGAGACAGGCTGATAAATTGCATCGCACAGAAGGGAATGTTACAGTTCCCAAATGGTTGCACTCACCCTGAAAAAAAGCAAACATTTAAGTTGGTATTTGCAGGGATTCATGTCATGTCATGTAACTAGTTAAACAGTCAGACCACTAAATTATTCTTGCCTCTTTCTCCAAAAAACACCCCTTAAAAATTAGTTTTATGAACTTTCTGCTCAGTGGCATAGAACTCAGCGGTACCCAGCCTGAGTGACGGGTACACCTATAAAATCCTAAATTGCTGTTCTTGATTGAGAGGGTTGGTGTAAGAAGTAAAGCTGTTCAAGGAACTTTTTGTGAATAACCTGTTGCTCTCTTATTTTATTCATTTGCAATATGGAGAATATTTTACATGCATCTTAAAAAGCAAGCTGAATTTTTCATTTATTTATTTTTTGCAAAGCCCTGAATTATGTATTCAAATAAAGCATTCCCTTTTAATATCTGCCTAAAGTGGAACTCCATGCTGAAACAAAATCATTTGCTACCAGAAAGTGGGATTTTTTTGCTGTTCAAACAGATTTTTCTGTAATTCTGTTTTTCAGTTTGGCAGAATCATGATACTCACTGGTTGCAGCTGATAGGTCTGACCAACAGGTCATACAGGGTTGCACAAACCTTCTGTTCCATTCATTTTTCCTGCAAGGCAGTTTTCAGTGAGCAGCATCTTTTCCTTAACCCAGTGGGATAAATTATTTTTGATACCTGGTGTAGTGGAAGGTCAGACCTAGGTGAGCTTTAACATCCCTTCCAACCCAAACTGTTCTTGATTTTATGATGCTCATATCTATATAGTCTAAAAAGAAGCCTTTATATGCACAATATATTAATAGTATAGTCTGGATTTAAGGGAACACTAAATAAAGAAACCTGCTCTCAACAGGAGAAACAACAGCACTGAATTTCAGCCTGCATATCCCCCCAGCAAGCTGTTTCCAGGAAGGGTAGCCAAGTCTGTGCAGCAGTCTCCATTTCTAATGCAAAATGGCTTTTAACACTTGAGGCAGAAGTAGTTTACAGCATTTTTAAACATCTCTTTTAGTGAATGTTTCAACATCTTGGCAGGAATGTTTTTTTCTTCTGCCTTTTTTTTTTTTTAAATCCATTGCCTTCCATTATTGAATTTTGATGCTTTCCTTTCCTACTTCTTGAAAAACACAGTAAGATTCCTGGCCCTTTCCCAAGTTTCCTATTACCTTGCAAGGGCAGCTCTATAAATCAGCTGTGTCAAGGGGATGTGCCAAGTTAGACGTTTCCCAGCTTTCAAAGGCTTCCTGTCAGTGTGTGTTTTATAGCATATTTATAATGCATTAAAGTTGTTTGCTTTGGAATGAGGGTGGGAAACAAGGTGGCAGGTCAGCAGAAAAAGATCTGGGAGTGAGGATGGGCTGGAGCCAGAGTTTCTCCCTCAGCATCTGATCTTGCTTGTCTAATGAAACATGTTTTACCAATTTTGCTATGTAGCTGTTTGCTTGGTTTGGCCCTGTACTGGGGCACTGGTCTTGCTGGAGATATTTGTGCAGGAGTGACAGGGAGCTGCAAGATAGATCCATCAGGTCCAGGTTTGTGCTGATGTCCCTGGTGACTCCTCTTGTGTTTCCTGTGGCATCACGGCAAATTTAGTATGTAAAGTGTGCTGAAATCCTATGACATGTAACACACATGAATGAACTCAGTGAAAAAATAATGCTGTAAATATGTCACATCTGGTAGAAAAAGTTTCATTTCCTCATGCATGGATGATGATGTCAGGATTTGATCTTGCACAATTACTGTTATTTGTCGCTAGACGTAGTATTTGTCCATGCAGAGATGTTGAATTGACATTCACAGAGCCAAGGTCTTCGCAAAAAACAGTTTCTCCTGTCCCTGTTTGATTCCAATTTCCTTTATTCTTTTTTTTTTCCCCTTCCACCAGTATGTTGGTAAATGGGAATATAGCTTTGAGGTAAGTTTGGTAACAACTGCAACCCCTGCACCAAACACTAGAATAGCGCATCTCTTGCTTGCTTCTTTAACAGTGCTGTGTTAAAGTGATGTGTCCTAGTACCTTTACATAGATATTGCTGCTACATGCCAAATGTCATTTATTCAGCTAGTCAGTACATGGTGTCAGGCTGCTGATGTTTTCTATGGAATATATGTGTCTGAGTGATAACTCAGAGGTATCATGTCAGAAAAGTGATTTGATGAAAGGCAGATGCTGGTGTTGATGTGCAGAAGAGGATGCTGGCATGTAGAGATAGGACAATAGGGAAGGGGTTTAAACTGAAATAATGTAAGTTTACATTAGACATTAAGAAGAAGTTCTTCCCTGTGAGGGTGCTGAGACCCTGGCACAGGTTGGCCCAGGGAAGCTGTGGCTGCCCCATCCTTGGAATTAAGGCCAGGCTGGATGGGGCTTTGAGCAACCTGGACTAGTAGAACATGTCCCTGCCCGTGGCAGGGGGTTGGAACTGGATGAGCTTTAAGGTCTCTTCCAACCCAAACCATGCTCTGATTCTATGAATAGAGAAAAGCAGGGAGCATCAATTTATGGTGTAAAGATTGATGACTGAGAAGCATGTGAGCACATGGACACAGTGTGTGGGAACAGCTGGCTTGTTTCTTGTGCATTTTTTGTTCACAAATGATGAAAATACACATTGCATTATCAATGTGACATCTGCTGGTCTGCATCCATCAAACAATTGCAGACTTTGTGACAGTTTATCTTCTTAAAGTTATGGGACCAGCTGGAGTTGGTGTAGTCAACCTCTCTTCTACCAGAAGAGATTATGGCTAATAGTTTGAATAGTCCTATAAATTGCAGTCTTATTAGTAACTTCTACCGTAGGAGATTATTATAATTCAACTAGTTCTAGAAACTGCAGTCTTTTTACTACGCAATTGAAAGTTCTTAGTGCTTAAAAAATCAGTAAGGAAAACATTGCAGGGATTTTTATTATTTTTTTACATTACCTTCTTAGAAAGTAGTGTTTAATAAAATGAGTGGAGAGGACAAATGATTTCATTCTTTCAGTATTACTGATTTTCTCAAGTCAGTGCAGCCTTGCTGATGTACACAAGTTAAACTTGCTGTACCATGTACCAGAAAGAAGAGTCTGGTCAGATTATCAAAATAATGCTTATACTTTTTATGCTCATGTGAAAAATCTACTAAATTTAGGCATTTACTGTAATATAAACGTGCAATATAGAGAGATTGTGGCATTTTGAAGTAATTTATTTATGTACCTCTGTATTCCCTTAAAAGAATAGTAGCCAGAAGTGAAGATGAAGCAGTAATACACAATGAAACAAAACCAAGCAGTGATGTTTGCCCTGGTTACTCAAAGTGACATTATAAGGACATTCATTCTCAGTATTTTTGTGACTTCATTATACATACGTTACTTTTTCCCTTACCAAGCCAAAATCACAGAACAGGAGAGGGTGAGGGAACAGCAGCTGGGGCTGGGATGCAGGAGAAGCATCCCCAGCCCTGAGCACCTGCTGTGATCTGACTGTTGCAGCCTAGGGCAAGATTTAGGAAAATAAAAGCTCCCCTCTAGCTCTGTCTACATGACTGGTAAAAGAAGAGCTGAAAGCGTACTTGAAAAAAAAAAAATCTTATTTCCCTTTATGTAAATGTTTAATTCATTATATTTTTAATCTAGTAATGCTTGAGTAGGCTTCAGGATGGTTAGTACAGGTTATCACTGCAGTAGAAACATCATCTCTGCCCAAATCTTGCTGTGCAATGGGAAATCATGATTGCAGCTAGGCAGCAGGTATAGGGGGGAAAGTTCCGAGGCATACGTGGTCTAAATTGCAAAATGTAAAGTGAACATGTCTCAAGTGGGCTGGTCCCCCAAAGCAAAGCAGTGAGAACATTTTTTTGTGAAACTAAGTTATATGTACATTACGTATACATTATATATATAATATGAGCATTTATGCTTATGTTATGGCTGTATAAGCTAGCACAGTTTCCTTATGATTTGGCACTGGTGTGTTCACAGGCACAATTACCCGTTAGTAATTCCTGTTGGAGTGCTCTTAGCTTTATCTCGCTCGCCACTATGGATGTCTAATCAAACAGTCTGTTGCTTTTTCCTTTGTTTGTCATTGTCTTTGCTGGTTTTGTCTACTTTTGCCATTTTTCTGTTATGCAGACCCATACATTTCTTCATATAATCACCCAGTCATGCCTGACAGTAAGCAGGATAGAGGATGGCACCCATGGTCCCACGGTGGAGGCTTGCGATGGCAGCCCCTTGCAAATGTGGATTCTAAGAAACTACACAAGGCTGGAAGTCTTTAGAAAAATTTTTTACAGCCCCACTGACTATTTCCTTTAAGAAACAGTTGGAGGTTGGTATTAAAAAGCAAATATAGCATATGATGCTTTAAGCTATTCCCAGAAAATTGCTTCTCCGTTCTCTATTGAACTCAGCTGAATTTCTTTCTTCTTTTCGCAGATGCTTATATAGATACATAATAGTATGTGTGGTTAATGTTAGTTATTAGTTATTATTAATTTTAACTAATTTTAGATTAATTCAACTACCTTGCTCTATTGATGCCAATGTGCTTGTTACTGTTGGCGACAGCTGAAGGTTTGGTTCCTATTGTAGGACATGGAAATTATGCTAATTGCATAATATTTTTCAGAAATCTTCATCTTGAAAATTCCTAATTTTAAGTAATTCAGTCCTAGAGATATTAGTCACAGATAATTTTAAAAGATCAACAGATAATTTTAAAATATTAGTCACTGAAGGAATCAAAATATTGTGCCAACTACTCTTCTTTCCTAGACAGTTGGTAGTTGTCTAGCTCCTAGACAGCTGGGTAATACAGGGGATGGTGATGGGGCAGCACATGTGCAGGGGTACAGGCTGGGTTTCCTCTCATTTGTCATCTCCTCCCCAAACAGTGTCACCTTCCTGTCTGAGTGCATCCTGCTGAAATCAGGTGGAAGCCTCTCTTGTTAGTGGCAGACCTCTAACAATTGTAGCCAGCAGTCTCTCAGCAGGTGATGCGGAGTTTCAGCTTCATTGTTTGCCATAACGTGTGCAGAGTCCTCATTCATCAGAGCTATTATTTGCATGCATTTGGTAAGCAGGAAACCACCGAGCATCTGCACAGCTGTACAGGCAGCTCTGTACCCATGCATGTGTTCTCACGTTTGTGTAAAATAAGCATTTTAGGCTGGCTTGTATGAGTATCACATCGCCTAGTAATTAATTGTTTTCCAAGCAAATGAGACCTTTTTTGTAATAGCATAAATAATGATAGAACACAGAAAGAAAAAATTTATGAGATGGGTTGAAAATCCCAATGATATGGTAATCTAGCATGAAATTATTCACTGAATGAAAGGGAACAGCTGAAGAAGGCAACAGCAGCATTTTTAGACTTGTTTGCATTTCTGGTTATAGTAGAAAATGATAGCAGTTTAATTGCACTTAAAACAATATAAGTGAAGAATCAGTGATGCTTTGAGCAGTGCTATTTAGTAAACAAGCTACTTCTGTTAGCACTACTAATTCTTTCCTCTTGTAATTAGAGGAAAAATGCCTTATATTCATCATTGAATGCATATCAAATGGCCCCTCAGTGATTTGTTATAATATCTGTAGGCTTTCTTTGAGAATTGTGTAATAGTTTGCTTTAAGTTGAGGCAAATCTCCAGGGGCAAGCTATTGAAAGAGTATTTATAATACAGATTTGGAGTGTTAATATGTGACATGGCAGTCTAGTATGAACTAAAATTATACAGTGCAATAGCACAGGTATATGTTATATGTTTGGATAATAAGACCACATGAGCACTGTTAGCATTTCCCAGCAGCTTAATTGAAAAAACAGACAGTAGTCTTTTTCTTTTCATACAAAGATACACAAATTAGTACTGTGTGGTGCATCAGAGGCATCAGTTGTTAAAATAACTTATTTCCATAATTTCAGTTACAGTAGCATTGTTTACATTATATATAAATAATACATGACACAGTGCTGCTGCAAGACTGCTGCTGCTGCAAGACTTTGGGTCGGACTCTGCTGTTGTGGGTTTGGTTCATCCTTTCTCCCTCCTCCAGGAGGCTGCAGGCTTTTACCCCCCCCCCCCCCCCCCCCCCCCCCCCC
>JANRGW010034293.1:0-19306 GCA_024733675.1 Psilopsiagon aymara | reverse complement strand
CCGGGGGCAGTGCAGATTGCTTTCTTTGGGGTGTGTGGTGAGGTGGGGCTGCGGGAGCTGGGCAGGAGTGACGTGGGGACATGCAGAGGGTGCGAGGGGAGATGATGGTGGGAACCGCAGCCAGACGGGGCAGCAGCTCCTGGGGGGGAGGGCTGCATCCACCCCCTCCCTTCCCTTGTGGATCCGGGAGCTCTGGGGGCTGTGGGGATGGAGGCTGGTGGTGCTATTTGGGGAGGCTGAGTGTTACCTGGGGGCAGATGGTGGTTCAGCTGGCTGGGACGAGACGCTAAACCAATGCAGGTGGTGCAGTGGAATCCCTGCCTCCCCCCATCCTTGGGAGGCCAGGGCACGCGGGATGTGGGTTGTCTGAGCCCTGGCTCCTTCGGGTTCATCTCCTTGGCATGCGTTGCTGTGGGAGCTCTGGATGTCCCTAGGCAGAGGGGACAGGCTTGTGCTGGGGGCTTGTCTGTGCTTGGGGTCAAGCTGCACCTTCCTCCTGATCCAAGGGTAGAAGGGACCTGCCGTGCAGCCAGGCAGCACTGCGATTCGGGGGTCTCTTTGCCCTCCCCATCAGTGCCCAGGTGAGCCAGTGACTTGTGCCTGGCCTTTAAAACTGAGAGCATGATATGTGTATGGGAACCATGAAAGGACTCTTCAGGTGCCAAGAAAAGCAGTCTCCAAAGACAAAGAGACTGCCCAAAATGGATGAGGAGTGCAGATTCCCCCAGAGGCAGGGAAATTATTAACAGCGATGGCATTTTTGTGCTAGCTGGCCTGCCACCACAAGCTCTGTCTGCTTTGCCTCCCTCTGTGGGCACAGGCTGGGCCCCCCCCATCTGAACCCCGAACCCATGTGGGACAGCTGTGGTGATGCTGTGTGCGTGTCCTGCAGGACACCTCTCTGCTTCGTCTGGGTTTGGCCAGGCTCACTCTGCCTGGAGGGACAAGGGCAGGGAGCTGCCCCCCCAGCACGCTGAGATCCCTATCTTGACTCTGTTTTTGTGTTGCAACCGGAGGGGAAAGAAAAACCAAAACCTCAACAACCCTTTCTGTTCCTGCAGATGAGGGCTTTGTGTCATAGGCTTGTTTCTCCCCCCTGCCTTTTCCAACATCCATTTGAACCTTTCACCACTTTCCCCACCAGGAATGCAGTGGGTTTGCCGGAGCCGGGAGGTTTATTCAGCAAATCTGGCAGGTTGTGTGCTGGGATAAAGCATCCAGGTGTGCTTGGCAGGGCTGGCAAGGGGGGTCTGCAGGCACCCTGTGCATTGGGCAGCAGTGGGTGCGATGGAGACGCGGTGCCGGCCTCACCTGGCCGTGTGCGGGGAATTTCCCTCCCTGCGTTTGCCTGCTGGGTGCGCTTGGTATCCTGATGGGACTTGCTGGGAAGTGGCTCATGTGATGGGCGGTTTGGTGGGGGGAAACCAGTGCTGGGGATCCACTGGCTCTCAGGGAGTGAGGGAATGATGCCCCGCGGTTTCTGATGTACCCCTGGGAAAGGCAGTGGCTGGCTGCTGTTCCTGACCAAAGGTGATTGCTCCCTGCCGCGCTGGCGCGTCGGGAGGAAACGCTCCCGTGTCCCTCCTTGCCCAGCTCTTGGTGATTTACAAGCACGAGGGCTCTGCTGTACCAAGGTCATCACCAAACCCACCCCTCCTTCCCCCTGGGGCGCAAGCTCCGCTGTTTAGAGATGAAGGAAGGCGAGCATTCCAGGCACTTCGGTACTGACCAGGAGCCGGGAGGCAGCTTGGCCATTCCGGGTGTGCTCTGGGTTCTGCTTTTCTTGTTGCTTAAAAGCTCCCCCGAGCAACAACCCCACCTCCCGTTACCTGATGGAGGGCTCTCGTTTGCCTGTTGCAAAGCCCAACCCATGCAAATGAAGCGGGGAGCTGATTTTGGGGTAGCAAAGCTGGTGGTATGCAAACGACTGTGGGAAAGGCCAGGAGCTGCTCCTGGCGCTGTGCAGGTTTGAACGCGAAGTTGAACATGAAATCGGGTTTGACCCCAAATTTGAAGCTTTGTCAGAGGAAAAGCGAAGGAAACAAGAGGTGGTTAAAGCTGGAAGCCATAAAAGCTGCTCCCGTCATCTGGTTTTGCTGGACGTTGCAAAAGAAAACAGTTTATCTTTGGAATAAATAAAAGGGAGAGGGGCAGGCTTGCGGCAGGAAGCCCCGCGTTCGCACCAGGCAAGCTGGGTTGTGCTGCAGCTCTTGCCCCTGTTTCCAAGAGGACGCCAGGTCATGCATGATTTCTGAGCCTCAGTTTCCCCTCGGGGAAGTCCCGCGCCACGGCAATGGTGGGAACTCCAGGCATTGCCAGGAAACGTCTTTGAAACTCAAACCTGGCTTTGGAAAAAGATCTGGAAGACAAACCGGCTCTAAACAAACACCCGAGTTAATTCCTTGTCTTGCATTGTATGAGCCCAGTGAAATGAAACACGGTGCAACCACGAGGACGAGCAAATGGATTCAAATGCGCCTAAAAGTCCCCAAATCTGCTGGCTCTGAAGTGTCCCTTTACATGTAGGTCGGGATTTCTTTTCTTCATTTTCCTTCTAATTGTTTCTGGGAATTTAATTCTACAATTATTTTCCTGCTGCTGATGAGAAGACAATGTGCTTCAGCCACAAAGCCTTTGAAGGCTGCATTGCAGAGCCCATCCAGCGCTGAGCTACTTGGATGTGAACAGCCCCTTTGCTGGGAAAATTAGTTGGGATGTGGAGGGCAATCTCTCCAGCTCTCTGTCCCTCCATCCAGCCACCAAGGGGCTGCAGGCAAGCGGCAAAGCTTGGCATGCTGCAAATGGAAAGGATGGTAAAGGTTGGGGTTTGGGGGGTGATGAAGCACTGAGTATGCTGCTTCTGTGTGATGGAGAAGGTGGGAGCCCCGGGGTCTGCACGCCTCATCCTGGGGCTTGGTGGCCGCACTCTGCCTCCCCAGTGACCTGAGGCTGGTGATAGGTGAAGTCAGAGTCAGGGCAGGGTCTCAGCATCATCCAGTTCCTGTGTGGCTCCTTGCTGGGCTCTCCAGTGCCCTCAGCCTGCAGGGTTAGCCTGGAGCTGCTCCGTGGGGTTTCTTCAGGGATAGATGTGCTGCATGGGAGGGAAAAGCCACAGGGACCTGAGGCTGAGCTCACTGAGAGCTTTCAAGAGCCAAATGGCCTCTGGCACTCAGGGAATTGCTTCTGTGAGGGGAGATTTGCTGCGTTGCCCCGGGGTGCCAGGTCTGGGCTGTCTGGAACATTGCTTAGAGCTCTTGGTCCCGTCATGGCACACCTTCAGCCTCCCCTGCTTGCACCCTTCCCTCCTGGGGCCAGCTCTGAGCAAGGCTTTTGGGGCGATGGAGGCAGACGAGGAACTGTTCCGTTCCTCAGCTGGCGTTGGTGGGTTTTCCGTACAGATGGGGAGCAGAGGAACGCTCTGCCATGCCGTCCTGGGCACTGTGCTCTTGCCGGCTGCTTCTGACATGCCAGGAGCTGCTGGAGCAGAGCCATCCTTATGCCTGGCAGGCGGCTGCAGGCAGATGATGGTTGCCCATGGCACAGGCCAGAGCAGCTTTCCTTATTTTACCAGTTGGGGCTTTTTGGGTGGGTTTGGATGGGAATGGCAGGAGAGCTGTCACTGGGACTTGGCAGTGAGCTCCATTGCTGCCTGACAGCCCCTTTGAACCTCCTGCTCCGCATCAGACCTGACCAGATGGAGGAGAGGAACAAGTTCTTGTAAGATCAGTGAAAACAAGAAGCTGGGGAGAGTCTGAAACACCCCAATCCCTGCAGCGGGACACCCTGGCTGGTCCCTACCCCTTGCTGGGCAGGCAGCATTCCCCAGGGATGCTGCAGGGGGATGGAGATAAAGGCACGGTGCTGGAGGCCAGCTGGGTGAATCTGTCGGAAATTGAGCTGTTGTTAGTTTTATTGCTGATGGATCAGCTTGTCTTCTCGGGATGTTTAGATGTCTGGCTCCTGCCAGCACTGGTGCCCCTTAAATCAGCCCACATCCCCAACTGGCTCCTGTTGCTCTCCCATCCATCGCTTTGCTCCATCATTCATCTCCTCCCTGCTGTGACCTTTGTGGGATCAGGGCTGGGTGCTCTCTTGTGCTGGATGTGCAGGGCTCTGCTGGTGGCGGATGGGGCCGTGTCATGCCGGGGAGAATAAGCCCATTCCCATGGCCTGCCTGGCTCCGCAGTGGCTGTGCTGTGAGCAGGGGCTTTGCGGGGGGAACAGGGCAGGATGCTCCTTGGGAGGAGGCGGTGTTGCTGCTCTCCCTCTCCTCCTTTGTGCTTGAATCCCAAATTTGGGTAAAAGAGGGATATATCTGCTTCCCGAATCGCTGAAGCCCTTGTGCGTGTCTGCTGAAGCACCCCAGGGTCAAGCATGGTTTTGTTTAATGAGAGCAGCTAAAATAAACTCGGTGAGGGGCTCCCAGGAGGTCACTGTGCTCCTTCCCTCCCCAGCCCCCAAACCCAGCACGGGCCCCCTCTGCCCGGAGGACTTTCAGTAAGTTTGTGTTTTTTTCTTGCTGTTGTTGACAAAAGTCCCGGCTGGTTGGGAAATATCCATGTGGCAGCGCCAGCCCAGTCCCACGGGTCAGATCCTGCCTGCAAACCTCTGCTGAGAAGGGCGGCTTGTCCTGGGCTGGCCTCTGGGGATGCTGCTGGGGGCCAGAGGGGAGGCACCCATTGCCTTGCATAGCAACCTGGGCCTGTGGCCATGAGCAAGCCCTCCGAATAGATGGATTCATGGCTGGATGGGTGCATGGACACCAAGAGCTCCAGGGGGACCTGATGTTTTACCATTTGCTGGTTGGGCTCTGCGGCAAAAGCAAAGTGCTGGAAGTTCATCAAGGACTGAATTAAAGTTGCCTGGCAACCTCCATCCCAGCTCTTCTTCCTGCATCTTGCAGGATTTCCCACTCAAGGTCTGTTGGCTCCTGGGAAGGGGAGCCTGAGGCACACTGTGCTCGCAGCCATGCAGGGGCCAGGCTCTCCTCTCACTGGATATCTCATTTCCTGTTATTCCTTGGCTCATTCCCACGCCTGGGAGCTCTCCCCACCTCATCCTCCAGGGCAGGCACCTTTCTCCCTCTCCTTGCCCCAGGAACAGGTCAAGCTGTTTCAGCTGAACCTGAGGACAATTCACATGGGCTCCTGGAGGTGTAAAATGGTGCTGAACCAGTGGGAGCACTCCAGGGGAGCTGAAGGGACTGGGGGGGGTCACCTGCCAGGCTTGATCCTGATGGGTAAAGCTGAATCGTCTGCACAGGGTTTGAAGTGCTTGGGCTAGGCTGTTGTGATAAAGCAAGGTGCAAACCATGTCTCCTGGTGCAGCCCTGCCAGGAGTTCTGTCGAGGCTGTTTTGCAGCTCTGTGACCTGGAGGAGCTCCGCTGGAAATCCTGCCCCACTGCAAAGCCAGCAGTGCTTGCTGGCAGGAGTGCATGATGCTGAGGGGGGCAACCCATGAGGAAGGGAGAAGGGTCCAGGAGCATGCTTGGGCTTTGCTAGAGCTTGGTGGAGCAACCACAAGCTGTCCATGGAGTAGTGGGATAGGGAAACATCCTATCCTGCTCTGCAAATCTCTGTTCTGCTGCACAGGGTGGATGCTGGGGGTGAGCCAGAGAAGGGCAGCTCCCACCCAGCATTTCCATTTTTTCTCCTGGGTTCCTTTAAATTAAACAGCCAGCATCATTTTTGGCTGTGCTGCCAAGGAAACAGCCATGGGAGGCCCGTAAGATCCTGGCTGCGCTCCCTCTGTATTTGCCAGCCCCACTGACAGCGCAGCTTCCCTGCACTGCAGCATGCCGTGGCTCTGCCTCATGGCTTTGAGGACCGCGGGGCAGCAGGAAGGGGCCACCATGCCCAGCAGAAGCTCCCTGCGCAGCGGCTGCTGAGGGGTGCGGCAGCTTTGGCCGGATCCGGGCTGTCGAGCCCCGCCGCCGGGAAGTTCACTCATCAAAAGCCTTTTTCGCCTCCAGAGACGCTGGTCGCGGGGAGTTTAAGGAGGTGCCACCTGGGCCGGCTCGTTTGGGTGTGCTGCGCTGGTGGGAGGCTGGGGCCGGCACAGTCATGCTCACACAGCTTCCGCCGTGACCCAGTAAACCCAGTCAGACCTGACCGGGGCTTGCTCGCTCCCCTGCACGCCTCTGCTGCCGCGCTGCTTTCCTCGTGCTCCGCGGAGGCCAGCAAACCCCGTCTGCTGGCGGGAGAGAGCGCCGGGAGCCGCCGCTGCATCCCGCAGGAGCATCGATCGCCGGCGGTAGGAGCGGGGCTTTGACCTCCGTGGATGTTGCGCGTTGAAATCAGAGTGGTTGGTTCCTCGTGGTGGCCGTCAGCCCCGCAGCCGGATCCTGCCTTCACCACCCTTCTCCTTCAGCGTTGCTGGCTGGGGCAGGATTTGGGGCTGGACTGCAGGTCCTATGTCAGCCCCCCCTGCGCTGGGAAGTAGGTGAGGTGCCAAGGGGCTCAGGGGCTCTCTCCTTCGAGTGGGATGGGCTTTTCTGGGTGTTTTTTCTCTTAAACCTCAGATTCCGTTGGAGCTGCTGCTGCTTTTCAGCCTCTTTTCTCCACTCGTGTGTGTTCCTCTCACAGGGAAAACTCTCTGTGGTGTTTCTCCTCCTGGCTTTTTCCTGTTTCCCATGGGAGTGCTGGGCTTGAGCAATCCAGCTGCCCCCAGGCCTACCAGTGAATCCCAGGGACCGAGAGAGACCTCCTCTACCTCCCTCCCCAGCCCTCACTTTCACCCAGAGCTTTGAACTTGCACCCTTCCAAGGGGGAACGATGGGTTTGGGGGTGTTTGGTGCGGCAGCAGCCTGGCGTGACGATCTGAGCGAGGTCAAGGATGGTTTCAGTTCCTTCTTGCTCTTTCTTCCTCAATCTAGGTATAAAAATTACAATCAGAGAAGCTCAGAGCAGCCCTTCCCTTCAAGTAAAAGATTAACTGGCTCTTAGAGCTAACTGATTAAACGTCCTGTAGGACAAAGTTACATCTGATCTCAAGCAAAGGAGTCTTTGGAAATGACTATAGCTTCTCCCCCATTAAAAACAGAGGATCTCAGCCCTGGCAGCAGGGGAGGCTGCTCCCCGCTGCCCCTGCCTGCCTGGGAGCCCTGCACAGCCCCACACCTTAATTCACTACTTTTATTTCCCCCCACCATGCTGGCTCGGTGCTGGCTCTGGTTAAACATTAGCCAGGGCTGGCTGGCATCGTGGTGCTTGCCCTGTGATAAGCACCATCCCTGCCTCCCTGCCCGGCCATGCTCCCGGCTCCAGCCCCTGTCACGTCTGGAGCCAGGCAGCAGGCAAAGTTCAGTGCTTGTTCAGGGCAGATAAGGCGAGGATGCATGGCAGCGTGCAGGCAGCTTGCAGGGCTGTTACTCATTTATTAGAGATCGTTGTTTGCCTTGTTGTCAGGAGGTTTCTCCTCCCCAGTGCTTTCTGAGTGAAGGTGTATGGCAGCTTTTGTTGCTTGTGCATGATTCTGGGCTCATGTCCCCACACAGAGGTCTGGTGAAGGTCCCTGCAGCAGAGTGGCCCTGGTCTCAGTGGCAGCATGGAGAGGGGTCAGCATGGGGCTGGCTGGGGTGCTTTTGGGTGCTTTGGTGCTCCTCATGTGACCCCACCACTTGATTTGCCCTAATAGCTTGGTGGGTTTGGCTCATGGTGCCACCAAAGCAACTACTTTCTCTTTGACCTCCATCCCCATTCAGCCACCTTGCGTCACCTTGGCAGGCCTGCCGTTCACTAGCAAACCCTTGGTCTGGACAGGGGTTGTCCTGGGAACAGGAGTTACTTGGTGGGATGATGCTCTGGGTCATCATCCTCTGTTTGCCAGGGAGCTCAGCCCTGTGGGCAAGCACCTTGCCTAAGCCCAGGTTTGGGTGCTCTATGGATGCTCTGTGTTGGGCTGGTGTCTGGGGTGCAGTGAGGCAGGAGGGAGCAGTGGGGGGTCATCTCCCCTCTGCCCCATTACTGGGATGCTCCAGGGCAGCAACCAAAACAGATGTGAGGTCTGTGTCTGAACTCCCCCAAAGGAAACAGCAGTTCAACACAGGATCCAGGACTGCAGCTGGATCCCACATCCAGCTCCTCGCTGCTTCTCCTTTTGAGCCCCAAAGCCCTTTTCACTTCTGTTTCACTTTGGTTTTATCTCCCTCTGCCTGAGACCCGGTGAGGTATTTGCTTCAGGGAGACTGCAGCATGTTTGGACAGCTTCTCTACAGGGCCCGGTATTTGCTTCATGTAGATAAAAAGCCCCCAACAACTAAGCACACGTATAGGTGCTGGTTGCTTATGGAGAACTCTCCTGCACTAGGCAGCCAGGCATCTTCTTCCTCCTCAGTGCCTGTAAAATGAACCAGTGGCTTTGCTCAATGCGTCCAGGAGAGGCAGGAGGTTATTGGGGATTGATGGAATGCATGAAGGTGAGAGCTGAGGTACATTCTGAGCTTCAAGGCAGCTTGGGATGAAAGAGGAACTGAAATCTCATGGATAAACACTGGGGAGAAAAAACTGTTCTCACCTGGAAAGCCTTGATGAAGATGCCAGATGGTTCCTGTATGGGTTTCCTTCACCTTGCATCACTGCATGCCTGTAGCATCCTTCCCCCTGCCTTTGTCCTCAGGAATCTCATTTCAGGAGGGGCAAAACTGTGAGGACAAGTATCTTTCATGTCAGGAGCTGTGATTTCTGGCCATCCTGTCCCTGCTTATCCTCCTGCTTGCCATCAGCTTCCAGGGAGGAGCAGAGCCTTTGGGCTCCCCAGGAGCCCTCCTGCCACCCATCCTGCTGCAGCCAGGGGCAGTGCTTGGGGTACCTCCGGTGTGCCAAGAGATCCTCAGAGGGGCTCGGCCCTGAGCCCTGCTCTCTGCTTTTGGGGGTAAATGTGCCTGCTTTTGGGGTGTGAAAATGCAGTGGGGGATCAGCTCTCTCTGCCAAAGCATATCCTTCAGTCAGGGGGAGGATGGCTGGGAGTGAAGGAGGGAAGAGCCTGGAGCAAACTGGAAGGAAAATGTGCCTCCAAGCAACCCAGTCAGGCACTCAGCAAGTGACTGCCATGGAGCGGACCCTGAGCAAGGGGCTCTGCTCGAACTCTGCTCCCTGCCCTGTGCTGGCTGCAGGCTTGACGCCTTGCACCGTGCCTCAGTTGCCCCTTTGGCAAACAAGGGTTTGCTTTTCCTTGAAGCTGTCCCTGGGCTGAGGGCATGCCTGGTCAAGCATCCATGCGTGTGTGCAGCCAGCGCCTTCCCGAGCCCATTGCTGGTGAGGTGCTGGGGGCAGCAGGAGCATCTCATCCCGTGCTCTGTGTTTCAGGAGGCTTTGGCGGCCATCCCCATCCCAGGGAGCTGGGGAGTGTGTCCTGAGGATTGGCTGTGCCAGCCCGGCAGCCGCAGGATGGGCAGCTGCCGTCAGCGGGGCAGTGGGAAGATGAGCAGAGGCACAGCCCGTCTCCTGACGGCTCTCTTGGTGGCAGTGACAGCAGTGATAGGGTACCCGTCACGGCGCTCCGCCACCGACCTGGATGCCACCCCCAGAACAACAGTCACCTTTGAGGGTAAGCGGATGTGGGTCTTGGTGATGGTGGTGCAGATCTTGGCATGGGGATGGCCACAGGGGGTCCCCTGGTCTCCAGCAATCAGAGCCCGTGTGGCTCTCTGTTGTTGGGTGGCTGGAGTTGGTGTACCCTGAGGGATGGAGCAGTGGAGATGCAAAGGCATCTCCCCAATAGCCAGTTCAGGGAGGACAAGGATGGTCAGGGAGCCAGCCTTGGCCAGACCATGGCTTTGCGCAGCTGCCCTTGAAGAGTGTCCTGAGCTGGGCATCACACCCAAATAGTCAGCAGGGAGCTTTCTTCCATGGTTTTCTCTAATTGCCACTAGGCTCTTGGCCTCCAGCCTCAGCCAGCCCCATAGTGTCATTGTGCCCTGGGCATCCACGTGACTTCACTGACCTCTTTAGTGAAGCCCAGCTCAGCAGTTGACAGCGGTTCATTTGCAACTGGGGTGCCCTTTCGTCCTTTCAGGCAGTGCCTCCTTTTACAGGTCATTCCCTCCCCAGCTGCCTCCAGGGTCCCAAGCCCCGTGGGACTTTTCCCTCCTGTGGCAGGAGGGTCTGAGCCTCCTGGCTTGGGGTTCCTGTGGCCAGGGCACTTAGCAGCAGCCCACATTGAATGGTTTCTCCGGTTCAGTGGGCAGGGAGCACCCAGCCTGGCTGCAGAAGCCCTCCCCTTGCACAGCAGTTTTGGTTCAGGTTTTGTGCATCCTTTCGAGCTGGCTGGGTTCGGTTCAGAGCTGGGGTCACTGCTGGTGTGTTTTCGCTTCCTCTGACTGCTCTCCAAGCAGTGTGGCAGATCCAGGCTGGACGTGGACATTGCAGCTCCCACCGCTGAAATGCTGTTTTAATTCATGGGGAGAAAGCTAGTGCCTCCTACCAAACCTCCCCTCTTCCTCTCCTCCCGCTGTAACTGCTGGCACCCAGCACCGTCAGCCCAATAACCTCGGTTGGTGCTTTTCCACCCTCTCCCAGCTCCATTCTCTGTCTTTTCCCCGTGGCTCGCGCTGTGCCTGCCCCAGGGCATCCCCTCAGCCCCCTGTTCCCTTTGCAGAGCTGTTGGGCGTCCGGCGCTTCAGAGCGCGCACCCTCAACTACAGCACCCTGCTGCTGGAGGATGACCGCGGCATCCTCTACGTGGGGGCCAGGGGAGCCATCTTCGCCCTCAACTCCAGCGACGTGGCTGACGGCTCCCACCGCACGGTGAGCCTGGCCCCTACTCGCCCTTAGCTGTTTGTCCTCTCCTGTCCCGCTCTGCCCGCTCCCTGCTCATCCTCCCTCTCGCCATCTCAGGTCTTGCCTGGAGGTGCTCTCCCCATTTCCCCCGTGGACATCTGGATCTTCTCCCTAGCCAGGCAGTGTGGGGACAGTGGTGGCAGGTGCCCCCAAGTTCAGGGCTGCCTGCTTCAGGGACACCCCATCAGGTTGAAGGGCAGGGGGGAAGCATTACACCTTTGCTCCCACTGGGAAGGATACCCCCAAATTCCTCCAGGCACCTGTGGGTTAGGGTCTGGAACCACTCTCACCCTGGGCTGGGGATGTGGGCAGGGATGCCATCTCATGTAGAGGATTTTAGTGTCTGAAGGCTCTGGCAGAGACTGGAGCCTGCAGTGATGGCGGAACCATGTGGTGATGGGGGAAGTTCCTCTTCCCCTTGCAGATCCAGTGGGAAGCCTCCCCAGAGAAGCAGATGGACTGCCTGCAGAAGGGCAAAAACAACAAGGTAGAGCTGGTGGGTGGGTGCTGGGGGGGCTGCTGCTGCCTCCCCAGACTGTAATGCCTGCCCTCCCCCTCTGCAGACCGAATGCTTCAACCACGTGCGGTTCCTGCAGAGGCTGAACAGCACCCACCTCTATGCCTGCGGAACCTACGCCTTCCACCCACTCTGCGCTGCCATCGTGAGTAGTGCTCGGCCCCACAGCTGTCCCCTGTCACCATGTCACCCCGGCATGGTGCAGCCCCCGCACTCTCCCACCATCTCCCCCTACAGCCTGACTCCCTTTCTGCCCCTGTCCTGCCAGCTCAGGGGGGAGGCAAGTGACCCCCAGGCTGGGGTGGGTGGGTTTGGGGATGCAGCACCGTGATGAAGGCACACAAAGTCCCCCCCAGCACTGGGGTTGGACTCAGACCCCATAGCAAAATGGATGGGGGTGGATTGGTGATGGGGGGCGCATGTGGACTCAGTGAGAGCAGTGGGGTGGGATGTGCCAGCACTGGAGCTGGTCCCCAGCCCCTGCTGTTGCAGGGTCCCTTCCCAAATCAGGGGCTGCGGTCTGGCTGGTGGCCAGCGGCAAGCGTGCCTAGAGAGGTGACAGTGACAGGGCTGACTCAGCAGCCCATCCCATGGGATTTCCCAGGCCACAGCAGGGGTCTCGGGGGCAGCCACGTTCCCCAGCAGTGGGACCTTCACCCCTGTGTAGTGGCTCCTTGGTGACTCGGCCGCCCTTTGCCCACCTCCCTCCCTGACCAAAGGGGCTTCCTTGGGTCCGTGTCCACAGCATGGCCAGGGAATCCCGGGGGAGCCATGCCCATTCCCACAACCGTGTGGCCGGTCCGGTTTGGCTGTCGCACGCCCTGGGAGTCAGGCGGAGCAGCCGCTGAGCTGGAAGGGCCCGGTCATTGTTTGAAGTGCTTTGAACTACAAACCCCAAAGAAAATAACTCCTGCTGTGACAGGGACATCCCCCGGGGGGAGCCAGCCCGGCTGGACAGCGTCTGCTGGCCACGCACCGCCTGGGAACCTGGGTTGCGCTGGCCAGATCCTGCCTGGTGCCCGCATGAAGCCAAACTGGGGTGCTGGGGCTCCTTCTGAGCCCTCTGCCCTGCTCTTGGCTGTGGGCTCTGGCTGTCCATGGGGTTTCTGACCAGCTAGAGGGTGCAGGCAGGGTTTGTCTTGCCTGTACAAGGGCATGGGCATGGCTTTGTCCCCACTAAGCAGCAGAGAGCCTGGGGCTGGCAGGCGAGGTGGGTCTGTCACCTCCTGTGTAACCCGGTCCCCTCTGCCCCTCAAGGATGCCAACAGATTTACGTTGCCATCACACTTTGAGGAGGGCAAGGAGAAGTGCCCGTACGATCCTGCTCGTGGCTACACCGGCCTCATCGTGGGTAAGCAGCACCTTTGCCAGGGCTGGTGGGGACATGTGGGATGCCACTGACTCTGGCCCCATCCCCAGTGCCCCCATGGGGGGGTCCCCGGCTGGGTGGGCTCTGTATGCAGGAGCCTTAGCAAGCCAGGCCTTGGTCCTCCTCCTCCTTTTGCACTTGTGGCATGGGGATGCTGGTGGCTTTTGGGGCTGTCCCTGGGGAGCAGCACCACGCTGACGGTGCCTGCCCTGCCCAGATGGTGGATTGTACACGGCCACACGCTATGAGTTTCGGAGCCTCCCTGACATCCGGAGGAACCTGCACCAGCGGCCACTGAAGACAGAGGAGTCCCCACTGCACTGGCTGAACGGTGAGGCTCCTCTGGTACCCTGGGGACAGTGTCATGGGACAGTGTCATGTGCATTGCCTTGGAGAGCGTGGAGGAGAAGTGAGGGTACCCCTGGAGTCCTGTATTGTTTGCTGTGAAGAAACTGAGGCAGGGAGCAGTCCTCCATCCTGTGGTGGGTCTCCAGTCTCCACCTCTCACTCTGTGTTCCCCAGACGCTGAGTTCGTGGCCTCAGTGCTGGTCCGGGAGAGCAAGGACAGCCCTGTGGGTGACGATGACAAAATCTACTACTTCTTCACGGAGTGGGCAGGCGAGGAGACCACATCCTTCTTCGACAAGAGCCAGGTGGCCCGAGTAGCCCGGGTGGCCCGTGTCTGCAAGGTAGGCATGTTCCCAGCCACAGGAAGCCCAGCACTGGGACAGAGGCTTGGGGGGAAGTGAGGCATGGGCAGAGGGACATGCACCCGCCACCAGCCTCTGCAGAAATGCTCCCTGCACCCTCCCAGAGCGACGTCGGGGGGAAGAAGATCCTGCAGCGCAAGTGGACATCCTTCATGAAAGCACGCCTGGTCTGCTACATCCCCTATTATGAGGTGCTGCGCAGCGTCTGCAGCCTGGATGGAGGCAGCTGGGCCAGCACCGTCTTCTATGCTGCCTTCACGCTTTCAGCACAGTGGTGAGCAGGGCAGCAGTCAAAATGGCTGGAGTGAAAAGTCATGCGGGGAGGCCAGGGATGCCCAAGGGGACACGCAGCCAGGTGCTAAGCACCTGGGGGTGCAGCGGTGGGGAGCACCCTTATGTCTGCCTGGGCTCAGGTGGGCTTTTGTCCCCCAGGAGGACCATGGAGGCTTCGGCCGTGTGCCGCTACAGCATCTCAGCAGTGCAGCGTGCCTTCGAGGGCCCCTACATGGAGTACCAGGACTCTGCTCGCAAGTGGTCCCGCTACGATGGTGCAGTGCCTGAGCCCCGACCTGGCTCTGTGAGTGCTTGTGGGTGTGAAGATGGGGGGACATGGGGCAGCTTATATCCCCCCCTGACCCCCATCTCCCCTGGGCAGTGCATCACGGACCGCTCCCGCAGGAAGGGCTACAACTCCTCGCAGGACCTGCCCAACAGCGTCCTGGACTTTGTGAAGCTGCACCCGCTCATGTTTGAGGAGGTGAAGCCGGCTGGCGGGGAGCCGCTGCTGGTGAAGAAGAGCGTGGTGTACAGCCAGCTGGCCGTGGACAGGGTGCGGGCCCTGGACGGCCGCTCCTACGATGTGCTCTTCATGGGGACGGGTGAGCGCGGGATGAGTTTGTCGCGTCTCTGCAGGCAGGGAGCACAGCCCATACTCCATGCTGACCCCCTGCTCTGCTCTCCAGGAGACGGCTGGATCCACAAGGCTGTGGTGGTGGGCTCCAGCATCCACATCGTGGAGGAGGTGCAGGTGTTTAGGGACCCGCAGCCTGTGGAGAGCCTGGTGATCTCCCATGCCCAGGTGAGGGGTGGAAGAACTTGGGGGGGGGGGCCACCACACATGGGGCATGTTTGTGCTGCAGCCTTTGGGCTGTTTGTGGAATGGGGGGGACATGACTCCTGGATCACCTGAGCTCGGGATACATGCCAGAGACTAAGGAAAAGAAGTCTGGCCTCCAGCTGCAGCTATTCAGCACTGACTGGACATGGGGTCCCTTCCCCATGCACTGCACCAAGGGAGATCTGGATCTTTGGGCAGCATGGGGCACCCCATAGCCCAGTCACACCATGCCAGGTCAGTGCTGAGCCAGTCCTTTTCCTCCAGAGGAGCCTGTACGTGGGGGGAGCCACTGGGATCCTGCAGGTGCCCCTGGCCTCCTGCAGTAGGTACACCTCTTGCTACGACTGCATCCTCACCCGGGACCCCTACTGCGCCTGGGATGGCAGGTCCTGCCGCGCCACTGCCACCACGGACAGGTAGGGACAGGCTGCCCGTCCCCGATGAGGTCCCCATGAGCCTTCCACCTGCCCCATCCCGTGCTGTTGCACATCACCCCATGGCACAGTCACGCAATGCCACCTCAAGGGTCTGGAATCCCCCAGGTGGCTGTGACCCCATAAGGGTGGGCTCAGGGCCATATGGCTGAATCCCCGGTGTCTTGCAGCGCAGGGCTGGTGCAGGACATTCAGAGTGGCAATGAGGGATGCCGGAGCAGCTCCGGGCGGGGTGAGTCTGTGCAGCCCCTTGGGACCACAGGGGATGCTGGTGTCCGGCATCCCTTAGGGTGACTGGGAATGGTGCAAGGCAGTGCTTGTCCCCACAGGCTCTCTGCCATGGAAGAACCGGACGGTTCTGCAGGGGGACGACGTGCTGCTGCCCTGCGACCAGCGCTCCAACCTGGCACGGGCAGTCTGGCTGCTGAACGGCAGCGAGGCGCTGGACGCAGGGCAGGACCGGCTGCGCATCGGGGTGGACGGGCTGCTGGTGACAGACACGCTGCCCCAGCACAGCGGCGAGTACCGCTGCTACGGCGAGGAGCGGGGTCTCCGGACACTGCTGGCTGCCTACAGCCTCACCGTGCTGCCCGAGCTGCCCCGCAGCCCCACGGCCTCCTCACAGCCTCACGCTGTCAGCCAGTCAGCCAGCGACATGAAGGTGGCTTATGTCTCCGCCATCGTCGCCTTGGTGGTGCTGTGCGCCGTGCTCAGCACCGTCCTCCTCTACGTGTCTTGCCTGGAGAAGCGCAAAGGCAAGTATGTGCTGGGGGAGCAGCGGCCAGCCAGTGTGGAGCTGCAGACCGTGTCAGCCAACTGCCTGCGCAAGAGCCACCGAGAAGAGGAGGAGGAGCTCGCCTACCCCGATGGCTGCCTGCGGATCATCCCTGGCGAGGCGCCCACGGCTGCCACATCCCCGGTGAAGGAGCTGCCGGGTGCTGTGCCCCCGCTGCCGCCACCGCTGCCGGCCGAGCTCACCAACGGCGTGGGGACTCTGCCCAACGTGCTCCGCAAGATGAACGGCAACAGCTACATGCTGCTGCAGCAGCAGGAGGAGCCGCTGGTCTCACCGCTCTACAGCGCATCCTTCACCGAGGAGCTCAGCAAGATCCTGGAGAAGCGGAAACACACGCAGCTGGTGGAGAAGCTGGACGAGAGCTCCGTGTAGGGGCTGGGGGGGGTCCTGCCAGCGGGACCCTCCTCCCCTACAGCCCCTTCTCCCACCCCCTGCCAGCAGTGTTACAAGACAAAGCAAAACTACCTCCTGGATGGCACAGCCGGGCCAGGCCTGGGCTCGGCCATTCCTTTGGCTTTTCTCTGACTTTTGAGACTCGCTGTACAGAAAAAAAAAAGAATCTATTTAAATTTGGAGCTCTATTTATGTATAAAAACCCACTGACGGTGGCCACAAGCTGGAGGCAGGAGCTGGCACCTGGCTGAAGGTGGACCCTGGGGGGAGGGAGAGTTTCTGTCTGTCCGTTCAGGTGTGAGGGAGAGACGCTGTTGTGGACGTGTGGACTTGGCCTGCCCTGCTGGGTGTCCCTTGGCTGCTGAGAGGTGGGTGAGGAGCAGGGAGCGGGGCTGGGGGCTCCTCAGCTTTCTGCTCACAGGAGAGGGGCTGTGGACACAAGTCACACTGCTGGGGGTGGCCTTGGTGGCTGCCAGCCCCTGCCCATTCTCCCACATCTGCCCCCAGGGATGGCTCCAGGAAGAGGACAGTTCAGTGAGTGTTGGAGCTGGGTAAGGAAGCTGATGTCCAGACTGTCCTGGAGCAGCTGGTGGAGCGATGTGTGCCTGCTGTGAGGAGGATGCAGGTAAAACACAGGGCTGGGTGACTGCGGGAGGTGGCACCTCTGGGACCTCTGACCCTGACAGTGCTCTGCCCTCTCTCCCCAGGGCGCTGCAGAGGAAGAGCAGGATGCAGCAGCAGGACACACTGGCAGCAGGACTGGCAGCCATGGCTGTGCCCTGAGGTGTCGCAGGGGACTTAGTGCAGCACCAACATTCCCCACAGGGTCTGCAGTACCCCTGTGGCCCCATGTTTCTGCCCTCCTACGTGGTGCTGCTGGAGAACTGGGGTTCAGGCACAGCCCTGTCCACCACGGGACAGTATGTGGGAAGGGAAACATCCTCACAGTGCAAGGAGTCCTGGACAAGGCCCATCTCCCACTGGGGCCTCCTGCCCTTCATGGCACTTTCAAAGGGCAGCCACTGTCCCTAAATCCCCCCAGCCACCTCTCTCCTGCTGCCTCCCGGGGAAACCTGAGGAACTGGAGTGGCAAAAGCATGTCCCATTGTGGGGACAGGTCTGTGACACTGGAGAAGCTGAGAAGGGAGAGACTTGTTGAGGCGCATGACCGCCCTTCTGTGTTCCTTGCTGGCACTTCCAGGATCAGGACAACACCTGGAGCTCAGCCCAGCAGGGGAGCAGGAAGAGGGTGCAGCCCTTGGCATCCCCAGCAGGCTGGAGCCCAGGCCTCCCTGCCCCAGCAGGGTGAGGTGCAGGGGGAAAAGGCAAGAGCCGAACGCCTGCATTCACCCATTCTGCCCCAACCCTTGGTTTTGCTGCAAGGTGGGACCAAGCCACCCCCAAGCACCCACCCTCTGCAAAGAGGGGCATCACCCTCCGTGTCTGGCACCCCTCACGCACAGCCCCATGTGCTCCCTGGCAATAAACGCGGCTCTGTCTGGAAGTGGTGGTGTCTCTGTTGGGCAGAAGGAGAGGTGGATGCGGAGGCACAGGGTGTGGGGCTGAGGCTTTATTGGGCCTGGAGCCGTGGGCCCCGCACAGTGAGGATGGAGGGTTTGTTGGTAAGAGGGTGCCACTGGCCCTGGATGCTGGGGTTGTCAGTGTGGAAGGGCTTGCGGATGCGGATGATGTCCAGGCCGGACTGGCCGGCCAGCTTGGTGGCCAACTGCAGGATCTCCTCGCTTGTCTTGCTGGTGATGAGCTCCTCTCGCACAGTGCCATTCACTGCAGCAGAGCAGGGAGGGCGCACAGAATCACTAGGGTTGGAAGGGACCTCTGGAGATCATCCAGTCCAACCCCCCTGCCATGACAGGACCACTTAGAGCAGGTTACACAGGAACACATCCAGGCGGGATTTGAATGGCTCCAGAGGGAGACTCCACAACCTCCCTGGGCAGCCTGCTCAGTGCTCTGTCACCCTCAACATAAGGAAGTTCTTCCTCACGTTGAGGTGAAACTTCCCATGTTTTAGATTATGGCCATTGCTCCTCATCCTGTCACTGGGCACCACTGGAAAGAGTTTTTCAGACCTCCGAGCATCCTTGTGGTCCTCCACTGGATCAGGCCAAGGCACATTCCCCTCCTTCCTCCCCAACACTCCCCCTGGGGGCAGCTGCTGTTCCCCTGCCCCACAGAACAGCCATCCCCAGTGCTGTCCGCAGAAGGGCAAAGGTGGGGGAGCACCATCCTGCCCCACATCCCCCTATTTCCAACAGCACTCACAGTACTCAGCCACCAGCACCGGGGTCGGGTTGGAGCAGGGTCTGACGTAGAGGACAACATCGGGGTGCTGCCGCGCGAAGTCCAGTGCCACCTCCTCCACGAACTGCCTGTGAGGGGGAGAGGGGGTCTGGTGTGGTCAGAGACCACTGCAGCCCCCACCCGGTGAAGGGCAGAGATCACCACCAGCCTGCCTGTGTGCTGAGGGTCAGCAGTGCCCCCTCCACCTCTGTGGGTCAGAGCTCAGCAGCACCCTCCGTGGTCCCCATTGCCCGGGGTTCAGCTGTAGTGGTTTTGTCCTTCCTCTATCTGGCTCAGTGCTGCGGTTTGCCTTTAGTCTGAGAACAGCGCTGACAACACCGATGGTTTTAGTTGTTGCTAAGTAACGTCAGTCTGATCAAGGACTTTTCAGTCTCACGCTCTGCCAGTGAGGAAGGGCACGGGAAGCCGGGAGGAAGCCGAGACAGGACACCTGACCCAAACTGACCAAAGGGGTACTCCATACCATAGCACGTCATGCCCAGCATAGAAACTGGGGGAGTTACCCGCACGGCCCGGATCGCTGCTGGGCTCGGGCTTTGGAGATGGTGGTGAACGGCTGTATTCCCTCCGTTATGTCCCTTATCGTTATCATTACCATTATTAGCTCCCCCATGCACGTTGTCACCACCCCGTCTCACCAGCCCCTCCCCCCCAGGTCAGAGATCAGGGGTCACCCTCTTCCTCTCCTCACTGCCCCCCCCCGGGGCAGAGGTGCGGTGTCCCCCGGGGCGGTACCTGGCGCCGCGGGCATCGGCCGCGGTGGGGCTGAAGAGGAGCTGGAGGCGCTGGAGCTGCCGCACGTAGCGGCCCACGCCGTTGTGCAGGACGGAGGTGAGGAACCGGCTGGGCGAGCCGCGGCTCGTCATGGC
>JANRGW010034292.1:0-25358 GCA_024733675.1 Psilopsiagon aymara | reverse complement strand
GAATGGGTTGCCCAGGGAAGTTGTGAATGCTCCATCACTGGTGGTGTTCAAGGCCAGGGTGGACAGAGCCTTGGGTGGCATGGTTTAGTGTGAGGCGTCCCTGCCCATGGCAGGGGGGTTGGAACTGGATGTTCTTAAGGTCCTTTCCAACCCTAACTATTCTGTGATTCTAGGGTCTTACACAGGCTGGGCTGGTTCAATCAGGCAGATGTGGATCTAAAATTCCTCCCCAGTCTTTTTTCTGCATTTGTACAAGTGCGACCAGTTTGGGAAAGTCGATGAATCAAAACGATCACGTATCACTGTAATTCACACATCACAGTCAGCATACACCTGCTAAATAAAAGCATCAGGAATGTTTTCATTAGCCTAATATTGAAACCAAGTTTTATTTTTTGAAAATGACATTACACACATCTTGCAAATGTACATTTAGATGAGAAAACAATGAGTAACAAATATTGAGAGCAAAGCTATAAAGTGGACAGGTTCTCTGCTGCATGGCATTGCATTACAAGAATACTCAGACCTGGGATGGTTATTACAAGTAGTAAAAACAGTTCACAACACCTCACAAAAATGAGTATTTTTTCCCTAGAAAGTCAAATCTTCAAACAAAAGGAATTTCTGTTAAGGGAGCAGAGGTGTGGGGGATAGGTGTGTGGATCTAGGGACATTTTGTGGTCTTGTGGCAGGGCTTTGTGGGGGACGTTAAGTCTGTTTCTTACAAAATCTGTCTTTGAGAGTGACCCCCTCTTTTCCAAGACTTGGACTGTTTTCTGTCCTCCATTGCCAACAGAGCCACAGCCAATGAACAATGAGCCCTGCATACTCAACTCAGAGCTTGGGAGTGTGGAGAAGGAGCTGCCTACAGAACCCCTAACAACATGAATCCCGTGCACCATCCCCACCCCCTTCTGCTCTGTATCCAGGAAGATCAAAGTGTGCAAACTCCGCAATCAGGGGCCATGGGACTGGTCCCATGTAGAACAACCAGGTGGGAAGCCACGGCTGATATGCCACGTGCCACATGCCTCAGCTGACACGAATCAGCAAGACCTCATCATTTACCAGTGACATTCCAAAGATGCAACTGGTATCCCAGTCCAAGCAGAGGCAACAGATGACTGATCTCCATCTGCTTCACCTTGAAAGTTAGAGTCTAATCAAGTGCCAAGGCAAGGTGCTGTGAGAAATAAGTTCCCCGAGAGAACCTGTTGAGAACTGCTTTTCAAATCTTGTCGTAGATCATTTCATTTATGCCCAAATCTGTACTTTACAACCACGAGAGAGACAAAGACAGAATAAGAGAGAGGGAGAGAGAGAATCTTTCCAGGAGGAAAGGAAGAGCTAATTTAAGAGAAGAGAGGTACAGGACCATGCATTTACTCTCAAAAGCTTGTTCACAAGCAAGCTACCATTTCTAACACTACAACCACTCATCTACATCTGTTTGCTAAGTAACTGAGTTCTACCTACAACTAGGGAGCAGGAGGGGGTTTCTTCTTTTCTTCCCCCTCCCTTTAAAACGTCAATAAAAATGTTTTCTGTACAAGTTGAATGGCACAAAAGGTGGTTAAAATGCTAAATAACTCACCACAAATGGAGAATGCAAAATTAGTTCAAAACATGCATGGACTGTGTACAGGTAAGCAAGGAATCATTGGCATAAAGCTGCAATATATTACAAGATGATACAGTTGAGATCTTTTGGAATAACCTCTGCTTGTTCTGTCCCTTTAAGTGAACTTCACACAAAAGTTCAGTGTAAAGGGAATTGAAGGTATATATCCAAACAGAAAGTTAACTATGGGCAACATTACTTGTCTGAAGAGAAAAACATTTCCCTTCCCCTTCCACGCGCTCCCCCAAGGTACAAAAGTCAACATGATAAGCATTGCTGCAGGCTTGCCAAAAAGAAAGGTTAAAGAGATCTGGTTTAGGAGAACAAAAGCACCATTTAAATTAATAGCTCTTTGTACAATGTCATTAAATACCTTATCATTTAAGCAAAAACAATCTGAAATTTATCAATTCCAACAAAGTAATCACTGAACCCTCACTACCCACGTGTCCTCCAAGGTTATGTACACAGAGTTTAAAGTATACCAGCTAAACTTTAAACCCGGCTGTTCCTCCAGCCCCCACCCACTGAGTGACAATAGAAAATACATCGTGGCCTCTCAGTTATATTATATTGCAGCTTTGTAAGTAATGATGAAATCATACAAACTCAATGAATGACCTAAGACAGTAATCCGTGATCAGGTTCCAGTTCAGCTGCGTATCTCCCTCCCTCAACACAACTTGTTGGCACAGCGGCAGCTCAGAGCGAGCCACATTGCTGAAGGCAAGTTGTGCTCTTCCCAGAAGCGTTGTGTGAAGAACTTAGGCTCATGTGACGAGAGCCACTAACCCAGCTTGTGGCTGTTTTGTCATTAAGAAAATAGGCAAAGGCTAGTAACAGCAAAGTCAGCACACTGATACTCTTTTCCTCTGTTTCTGGACTCAGCGGTGTCATAAACACAGAGTATCAGGGAGGGGAATGTGTCGTCATTTCAGAGACTAGAAGGAGACTTGGCTAGACAGGTTTCCTCTTTCCAAAAGACCCTGGGTGTCTTCTAGCTTGAGAATTTCAGCTCTACTAGTACTGCCACAGTGATAAAGCTGCTTGGGTCACACATCATTTAAATAAGAAGCAAATGAGCAACAATTTTACATGTCAGAATTCAGTATGTAATTATAACTCACAGGCTTTCTTGTTCTTACATTCAATACTTCTGCTTCACCTTATCTATAAACACCAATTAGCAGTGCAATTAATTCCCTAGACATTCTTTTTAAGGAGACACATCATTAGACTTCACACTAAATCTGGAAAAAGCTCTTCTGTTGTAAAGAGAGGAGAAAAGAAAAAGGGAAAACCAGCTGTGTGTTCTTCAGCCCTCAGTGACTGCAGGGTCAGCATGAGAGGGAGACAGAATATCAGTACAATTCAGTGGCCACCTGCAAAGGGAAGTGAATTGAAACCCACCTGTATCTGCTCTGCAGTGGCTGGAAGGAGATGGAGAAAAGCAGAAGGCAGCCAGGCTGCAATTTTAAGAACACACAAAAAAAGCCCCAAACAAACCCCAAACCAAAACAACAAAAACCCCACTGAATGTTTCACAGGGGTTCTCTGAAGGTAAAATTCATTTCAAGAACTGGGCCTGGACCCCAGCTCAGGGGCCATTTGGACCATTACAGTCATTTCCCAAGTCTGACTCCACACGTGGGCTTCACAGAACTTGGGGTTCAGAACCAGGGTTCAGTTCAGGTCCACCCTGACCAAGTGTGGACCAATGTGTTTTATTCTAACTGCACGTGCCAGGCAAATCACTTCACTCTGCAACAACCCCACTGTAAATGTGGCTCAAACTTATCTCAATTTCCTATACACAACTGTTGCTAATAGAGATGGAAAAACCAGCTTTGGTAAAGGTCAAAGGCAGTCGTGAGTTTAGAAGAGACACCTAAAATGAACTGAATCTTCCCTTTTATGTTCAGAGACATTTGGTAATATTTTTCTCTAAAAGCCAACCATAAATCTCTGCTTGGTCCTAGCTGGGTCTTGAGTAGAAAAATGCAGGAAGGAATAGAAATGATGTTTCTAGCTCCATAAACCTGCTGGGCTCAGGGCATGTCTTACTGGTAGACTGAAGTGAGAGTAAAGTGAGAGCCAACACTCTTTAGAACCAGGAAATCCGGAGAAGACCATGATTTATTAAGGTTACTTGTTTGATTTTCTATTCTATTTTTTCTTAAGATATTTCAACAGAGAAAACTACTGCTTTGTCACTGATGATAATAAAACTATATGAAGTGTTTCCTATATATAACTTGCTGTTAGAAATTCATACAAGAGATCACCTTATGGCTGGGGTTAATGAGGTTCAGTTCTCTGCAAAGTCTGCAGCTGTCAGCCAGGAAACTGAATCTGCACTTAAGTAATCCATCACATGAGAATTACTGACAGTAATCAATCTTTGAAATAGGAGATCAACCTTGGACCAAATGGATTCAGCTCCCTTCATTTCAGAGGAGCTTCTGTCTCTTTAAAGTAGCAGAGAATAAGGTGTACTGCGTTTCACTTGTATTGAGTGTCTGAGAACCTATGGAAACAAAGGAAAAGCAAACTTTATAGAGAAATAAAATGTGTTCAGATAAAGCAGCTGTTTTGCTTTTCAGGATTAAATTCACAAGTGCTGTAACTCAACTGAATTTAGGTTCTCTCTCATGAGAGAACCAGTGTTAAACACAGATCCTCTCGTTGAGCACAGACTTCCCATCGATTACTGAAGCAACGGCTCTCATAGGTGGCCAGGCAGCTCATGAAGAAGATCAGCAGCAGCCCCTGCAAAGCACACCAAGGTAACCTCCTCCAGGAGCCTGTCTCGGCCTTTCACCCTGCTGCAAGTGGGTTGCTGCGTTTCCAGGGTTTGCTGAGCTCTGTGGGAGGGGATGGGAGGCTCAGAGGTGCCCTCATTATCTCTTGCACATGTCTGGCAGTTCCCCTGTGTGCCATTCCTGTCTCCTCCAAGCCGGGCTGCTGAGGAGTTCCTATTTCTGATCCGATCGAGAGGAATAAAAATAAACCAAACCATAGGTTGGTGCTGTCACTCAGCAAAGGGCTGGATCTTCCCTTCCCCCTTTGAGGGATGCCTCATGCTGGCAGGGGAGTCAGACGGGAGCAGTGGAGGATCTTCAAGCCAAGTTCTCCTGCCTGAAGCCAGGAGTGACCTTATTTCTGCCATGGGGAGCAGGACACACTGCTGTGGCAGATAGCCTTCATCCACTTAAATACCTGCAGGGCCAATAGCTACTCTCCACATGCAGCCAGGGTCCCCTGCTGCTTTTCTGTCCAGAACCTGGCTGCAGATCCTCAGCTAGCCCCAGCCTCCCCTTTTGTTTGTCCCTGGAATTTCATGGCTTTTGTCTTTTGTTATTCCCACACATGAATGGCACTGACATTTCCAGCGCTCTGCCTCATGCTCTGCTTTCCATCTGATTTTCCGTGAAGTTCAAGCTCATTTCATTGGTCAGTAAATGTTTCCCAACAAGTGCCCCTGCCTCTTAGAAACAAGCCTCTTTCCTTGTTTCCCATGACACTGGCCATCACGGCATCTTTCTCTAGTGATGCCAACTTCTTTCTTTCAGCTGACAGACTCTAATTACTGCAGAGATTTGTTAATTCTCCTCCTTCAGTTGTTTGAGTGATAAACTGTCAGACACAGGGAAAATCTAAACTGGCTCCAGAGTCCTGAGTTACAGCTGATTGAGATACAGAGCAAGAGCCAGAATAGGTTAGTTCAACTAAGTGCATGAAGCAATGAAACTGAAAGGCAGCTCCTTCCCATGTAGCCATCTGGCCATGAACACTTTCTAAACAAGAAAGCTGTCAACAACAGGCCTACTGTTTGCCTGGTAGAAGGACACAGAAATAATTAGACTTACTCATAATTTACAAACACAAGGCCCACAGCCTGAATGGTAACAAGAAATGGCCCTGTTATGTACACAAAAGGAGGGGCAGCAGAGGTCTGGATTCAGACAGGAGGTGGCATCTCCAGATGAGAGCACTGGGCTGCTGGAGCTGGATATGGCCTTGCTCTCAGGGGTGCTGCTGGCTCCCACCTGGGATTTGGGGAACTAAAAATGATGTGTGTGTCTTTCACCACTGGTAAAATAACAAAGCGTTTTTACAGCATAGTTTTGAGAGCCAGAGCTCCTGAGATTTGTCAAAGACAAAGACCATAGTTTGCTTCTGTAAGGTTTACAGACTTTGCCAAGTAATTAATAAATCTTTAAAGCAAGCTCTTCCATAGCTCTTTTTATCAGCTTATCTCAAAGCACCTTACAGATGGAGGCTACTACTGTGATCAGCTCTTTATGCATTGGGACACCATGGCACAAGGAGAACTCATCTGTAAGAAGTCACACCAAAGACCAATAGCTCTGAAATCCCACTGCTGAATCCACTAGGATTGATTCTCTGTTGTTAAGCAGCTCATCTGTAGGCTTCAAATTGGCATCCTTGTTTTTAACCTTCTCTAAATAGAGTCCTGAGGGGTGGATAGTGGTCTGTGACCCCAAAGCTCTGCATTTTCATCTGCAGCGTACTCATACCCTACCCTGATACTGGGATTTGGTCAGAGCAGCTACGCAGTAGCATCACTGAAAAATCCTTTCCATCCACCCATGTACCGTCTCTGAGCATCTCCCCTCTCCCTACTGAAACATGGGGCTTTTGTCAGATTGGCCCCAACCTTCAGACAAACATCAGATGACCAGATCTGTTCCACAGGAAACAAAACTGAACAAAATGGGGGGTCTATACACATTGCTGGCCACAGTCTTTCACCTGCAGGCACCCAAAATGAGAGACACCAGTTCTAAAGCCAGGAGTAAGAAAGGAGTGTGAAGAGTATTTGAGTAACAGGATTGATAACCAGTGCACAGAACCCAGCCCAGTTCACCCCACAGTCAGGGAGCAGTAGCAGCACTGTGAGACACAATACTCAGCTTTCACATTCCCTGAGGTGCCACGGAGCGGCTGCTCAGATTCATACAGCTGGGACAGAGGCATCAGCCAGAAACTGTGATTCTGGAGGCAGTCATTTTCAAGAGCTGGTTGAATAACTATGAGACGAGCTAAATATGTCAAGAATCAAAGTCTGTCCTGTCCCCTTTTGTCAAGGGTAATTTTCATCTAGACCTTGTTGGGCAAATGCATAGTTTCATTTCTGAAGCCCAAAGCATGTTGGAAGGCACTTAAAATCTTAACCTTCTTGGTCTCATTACAGCAAGCTGGATCTCTTCCAGGTATTTTGTATGAAGCACTAGTCCTGTGGCATGGACTTTTTATTTAGATAGATAGAAAAAGGCCTTCATCTTGTGCCATCCATTTGCTTCCACAAAGAAGCTCACCAGTCCCAAATACTGCTCCAGCCTGCTTCCATTAGCAACCAGAAAAGTAACTTTCAGCCTAAGTCACCACCAGAAAAAAAGGCTGTCTTGGTCACAATCAGCCTCGTACGTGGTGAACACACCTCTATATAGCTTTTCTCTGGTTGTGGATTGTCTTAGCTTGAGGAGACACTTCCTGAACTAATTTTATGCTTACTTTATTTGGCTATTTTGTCTTCCTTTCTCTAAAACTGCTCCTGCCTCTACTATAGTAAAAGACAACTCCCCAGTTACCTTGAACAGATGTGGGGTACCACTGAAGTCACAAAATACATCTGTGCTCTCACTGCAACAGTCTCACTGTAAAGTCAATACCACAACCCTGCAGAGAGGATGCAGCTTCCAGGGATGGCTGTCACATAGGCAATAGTGTCTGTGCAGGGATTCAGGGTGGCCTAACAGCAATTTCACAAGGGGTTCTGTGAAGCAGCAGGAAAACCAGCACTGACCTCAAAGGCATGAAAAAGCAAACACGAAGCATCCTAGACAATACCGTCAGTATCCATAAGGAGAAACTAACACTTCCATGCCATTATTTCCTGTTAAAAATGCCTGGGTATTCCACAGCTTTGCTGTTTGCTACAGTTCTTTTTCCCCCTTCAAAGGGACTGTCCAAGCAAATGAGAGAGAAATAACAGCTGAACTGTGTGTGCTTTTTTGAGCATGCAGACGTGTGGGTTTAGCTAAATACAAGAGAAATGTGGAAGCTGTTGTCTAATCAGGATGATTTTTTTCTGTTGTCTATGAAAATAACCAAATTAGTGTTTCTAGCTCCTGAGAAGATTGTGAACAATGCACAGATACAGAAACCACAGACAGTAGTGGACAAAAGCTATTCCCATCTCCCACTGCAGAGTAGACCAATGCCAAATCCCATTGCTAAACTCTCTCAAGATGACTTCAATGTGTAGAGTCTTGGCTGGCTCTTTAGCTGGAGGAACTGAAATAGCTCCAAATCTTATAACGGATGAGGCTTTAACCCAGAAACTTTGGGATTATTAATGCTTTACAAGTGACAAAAATCCTAAGGCTGAAGATTTTCCTGTATCGCCCTGATCTACAGTCAAAGCCATCACAGGAATGTATGAATACTAAATACATTGGTCTATGCTTGTAGGATTACTCTAATTCCTTCCTAATGATCACGTGTCAGCTATTTTTACTGTATATGTGTATTTGTGATAATATACTGGATACTGTATAAAGGCAGATTTCAAAGAAACAAAACCCTACTACTTTAAGAGCCTTTCCAATTTGTTTTTAAATACTGCATTGTTTTAAACCAAGATACTCTTAGTGATTCAATTAGTCTCTGAAAACACTAAAGGCAGCCTCATGAGGCAAATTAGACAGGGTTTTTATAGCAGAATTAATATTGCAATTCCTCATATCCTGTGGAGTTTTATGTGCTTATAGAAAAAAAAACCATAAAAGGTAAACTCTGGAGTATATAGCGGAATTACTGTCATCTGCCCCAGGATCTCATAGGGTCTGGAATTATTGCAGTATATTAAAGTAATTATTAGTTCATCCCAGTTCAGGAAAGCTTTCTGACCAAACCCAAGTGTGTATCTTGTGAAAACTCAGCAGGAGTAAAGAATGTGCTAAAATCTAAGCATGTCTTTAAGCTCTTTCCTGAATCAGGGCCGTCCTTACATTTAAATGACTAAGGTACAATGCCTGTGCATTGTTTCTGTTTGTATTCAAATCTACGTTAGGGATCCTACAAAGCCAAAGATAACTAGTTTTGAATGTAGGTAACATTCCACATGCATTTCTGTACAAGAACTCATGCAATATTGGCATTCATACAGACTTAACTATATGTTACAGCTGAAGTGCTCACTGACTTCTCCTACTGCCCTGGCATTTCTACCTAGAAAACTGCTTTTTGAAACTCGGGAGTTTGACCTCATACCCTGTTTTCTTTGCGGCTACTGGTTTGAATGGCTTTTTTTTCCCACTGAACAATTATTTTCTTCTTGTTCTTCTAGGCCTTTTCAAGGTCCCCTAATTCCCTGAAGGAACTGTTGGGCTCAGCTCACCTCAGGATGATCCCTGTGCAAACAGAACTCCACTCCCAAGGGAGCTCTGGTAGGATCAGGTTTTAGGTGTGGCACTAGGTGCAGCTCAGGAAGAAGGCCTCAGTGATTCCTCAGCATGCCCCACCAGGAAGAACATCCTCAAATAACCAAACACTACTGTGAACAGGCAGGAAAGGAACCACTTCTCAACAACTACCTCCACAACCATCCAAACAAAGGTTCATGCAACCCTTAGGATCCTGAGGCATCTTATACAAACTCAACTCATGGATACTGGAAGAAAACACATCTCACACTCCTTTTCTACCACCATCAGTTCTAGCAGTTCAAGTCTGCTTATGGATATCAAGGATTTAGGCTTTCCTGGTGGATCTGTGCTCAGTGTCCTATACTGAATTAGCAAGAGAACCTAGATGTGATTTCATGGCTGGTCACTTGGTTTAGCAGAGACTCAGAGGAAAGGTGACAGGACATGCTAACCATGACAATGACAGGAATGGCCTGTGTCATTCAAGTGACACCACCTTTGACTGGAACCCAAGTCCATCACCTCTGACAGGCAGGGTCATGACTACTAGTCAGGGTCCTTGAAAAGGCAGGGACTTGGGGAGGGACTCTGAGATTTCCACCAACAGAGGAGAAGGTAAAAGCATGTCAAGTTATCCATCCTGCTAAAGCCTTTACTAAGACAAAAGCTCTGATGAATAATATTGTTAGCATAACCACGGCCTTATACTTAAAAGATCATATTTTCTCATAACCAGTGTCTACAGTAGCATCCACAGGATTAAACGGCCAAAAAATAGCACCCATAATCAAATCTGCACCCAGAATACTTCAGCACCTTCTGAGAGAGGATCTGAAAGCACTTTACAAATGTTGACCAACATTTGGCCTCACAACCCCCAGTGAGGTAGAACAGTGTTGTCCCTGTAGGGACAGAGAGATAGATTGAGGCACAGGGTTACTAAGAGACCTGCTCCCATTCAGACACTACATTTAGCAATGCCAAGGGCTGAATGAAGGTGTCCTGACTACTGCACCTATGCTTTGTCCACCCTACCACTCTCTTCCCTACAAACCTTCAAAGTGAGCCCTTAGCTTTTGAACCAAAACCAGGATTCTATGTACAATAGGTGAAACGATTCTTTAGCAGTCGCATAGTCAGTTACTCAATTCAATGAAGTTATTTGTGGGAACAAATGATTTCTTGTGCCAAACAGTGGGTGTAAATGATCATGCACTAAGACTACTGGGTGCAAATTTGGTGCATGATAACTCTGACCCCTTGGTTATTCCCAGTCCTGGCCTCTCTCAAATAAACCTCTTTTTTTTAAGTTGCTTTAAATGTATCATCACACAAACCTTTAAAGATGCAGCCTGCACAGATTGTTCCATACCAGCAATGGAAGCAAACAAAATGTGGAGTGGCTTTGGGAACAACCCAGCACTCACGTAGCATCAAACATCACAACATTATAATCCATTCTAATCACAAGGGGTTGCAAGACAATAGGGAATAAGTGTATATGTTGCAGTATAAAAAACCCCAGGCAAATAGAGCATCAAAGAAAGATTTGATTGCACAGATTTCATTTAGGTAAAGTTTCATCAAAAGCTTATTCCATGAGGAAAGGAGGCAATGCCAGCTAGCCTAGGACAAAGCTTCGGCGTAGTATAAACCACCAGCCCTGCATGAATACATGATCTTTGCATTCTGTAGGAGTCATTGCTGATTAATAAAAGCAAAAAGTTTCTCTAAATACTGTTTGTTTTTTGTCAGATAGAAGAGTTTTTTAAAATACGGGGTTTTAACCCCACGAAATCCCATTTGTCATAGAAGTAGCGAATCTGGCCATAGTCAGGAATACTGAAGTGTAAAAACCCAAATACATAGCCCTAAACATTACAAAAACTATCAAAACATTCAATATTTTGAATTGACCTCCCCTTTCCCTCCCCCCCCCGTGTCTGTTCTGGCAGTGATTGCAAGATTTCTACACTGAGTTGTTGGCATTACTGTGCTGCAGTTGTCGGTTGGTTTTTTTGTACATTTTTCTGAATGTGTTTTTTAAGCAAAAGAAAATCACCAGTTTCTATACAAAAGGAAGAGTTCGAATCCTTACTCCCAAAACACAGCTATGAGGTTTTCCTGTATAAAAAGTGTATTGATTTTTTTTTTTTTTTTGCTATAAAAAGTGACCTGTAGGGTGTCAAACCTGAAAACAAATGTTCACAGTGTTTTCAGTGTTGGCTGTTCACAAGGCATTACTGATACAGAGATAGAGAGATACCATAGGGTAGGCATAACAAATTGTTACCAGCTAGCAGTACCTTTGGTTCCCATGAAGGGTGTTCCACTTAATGTAACTCAGATGACTTCTTTTCTTTTTCCTTAATCATAAATAAAATCCCAATATTTGAATCATTATTGTACTGACCTTCGTTAGCATCTTGCACAATCTTTCCTAATCTCATCCAAGTTTCTGCTGGCATCTCAAGCATCAAACTGAGAAGTCATTTCCCTTCCTGCCCTCCAACAACAAAAACAAGACTAGTTAGTATGCAGGTGCTAAAATCAGGGCTCAAATGAGGAGCAGGTTTGCTGGCAAATGTTGGCAGTTTGGAGAGGTGGAGGACATTATGTGCTCTACTTGAGCTTGCAAATTCATCAGCAAGTGATCCATTTGCACACTTCCAGGGGGAGCTACTTTACTACCACTAGGAAAATCACACAGTTGCAGCAGAAGAAGAAATAATAGAAGCAAATGGGAGATGCACAGGATCAGTGGCATATTGGCCCCAAATTTCTCACAATGTCCATTTTGCACCCTTGTGTCTTAGAAGAATGGTATCCCTCTATCTCTATAGACTGGCAGGTGTTGATTTGTGGCACAGAGGATAAATCACAGAAAAAAAATGACATATAACTGTGTGTCCTTTGATTTGAAAGCACCAGTCACCTATCTGCTTATTTTGGCAGAAGTACTCTACTGTATCTTAAACATAGCTTGCAATATGGACATTTAGCTTTGTGTTGCTTTACATGGAATCTCCAAGGGAATCAGAGTCATCCAAAGACAGAGGCAGATACAAGTCCTGTAGGAAGAAAGAAGAAAATGTTAACTCACACCATCAGGTTCCACCTTTGGTCATGCATGAGGAAGCAGTCAAATGGTCCAGTTCTGTGCAGTTCATAGGGACAGGGTGCAAGTCTCGTGCACTGGTTACTGGATGGGCTGACCAGTTGTCCAGGTAGCTGAAGGCCAAAACTAAGGCAGTTCCTTGCACAGTAGAGCAACGGGATCTTGGTACCAGAAGAAAGAAGTCTGTTCAGTGACAAGTTTGGGAGTATTTTTTTGTCACTTCTGGATCAATGTGTTCATGATAGTACATGCATGAAAGAGCAGGACCCTTCATTAACAGCTCTCTCTGAACCTAAGTCCAGAATAAAGTGTCTTACCTTGATTTAACAACTACCCTTAGGACAGACGTCTAGGAAAATCACACATTCCACAAGTTAGTCTTTATTTTAAGTAATTTGTGATCATTTATGATCATTTAGATGGCTTAATAAAATAATGCCAATCTTACGATTTGGATCAAATGCTGTACGTAAAGCTTTCCCAGGTTCCTTTCTGGGGTAGCCATCTTATTGCACTTCCTTCAAGTTCTAGATGAAACTCAGTAAACACCAGCTCAAGGGCTAAAGTTTTCCTTGGACCTTTTTGAGCTCTGACCCACACACAGGTAATAACTGTGAGCAAAATGAAGGAAAGCCCAAATACACAGAAAGGAAATTCACAACAGTCTTGATGTGAAATAGGACTCTGTGGTGAACTCAGCCTAAGAATTTATCATTTGAGCCTTAGGAGAAAAAAGAAAAGTGATTTCATCATAAAGCAGGAAATTGCTTCTGGGAGAAAGACAATGATGCATGAATACTGTGGCAACCTAAAATGCTACATTCGTGTTTGCTGCTTGGGTGAAGTTAGTGGAGAAACTCATAGATGGATTAGCTTTGCCCTCAGCAGTCACCATCTATTACAAATGTTCTAGGGGCTTCACAGGAAAGGTCATAAATCAGCCAGCTAAAAACATAACAGAAAGCATTAAAGATGGTGAGTTTTACTTGTCTTTTCCAGGAAGCAAATCCTCACCTCCAAAGTCCTAAATGTAATAGTGTTTAGAAAGTACTTCAGGTTCTTGAAATAGGTAGAAGCAAAGGATGCCTTTACAGCATTACTTTTGCTGAACTACTGTTGAAATTCAGACTATGGGTCAGATTCTGTTCTCAATTAACAATCAACTTGGACCCATTGTGTTAAAATTGGTGCATTGCCTCAGACTTCGACTGAGCAGCTGAGATCAGAGTGAAGTCCTGAGGAAAACACAGATTTTGTTTGGATTCAGGTATTTTGTTAAAGATAGTCAAATAAAGCTGAGTGACTGCAGCTGAGTAACTACTACAGCTTTTCCACATGTTGGGAATAATTTAAAGGTCTGATTTTTCAGAAGCCAAAAGCCCACCTCAGGCTCACCCAGTACCATTCAACCCCATGTCCAAAGGTCTGCAATCCAAAATCTTACATGTTAGAGGTGTAATCCACTGGACTTTCAGGTATTCCTCCAATTGACTTCTCTGTGCTCTGAATTATCTGCAAGGCAGCACAGGTTTACTGGTCTCTACTGTAGGCTGCCGTGCTACCTGGTAGGCACCCTGTTTGTAACCAGGAAAAACAGCTACTGCACCAGAACATAATTACTACCCCAGCTGTAAAATTCACTTGTTTCCTGTAAAACAGAGCATGGCCTTAAATAATTAAAACAAAAATCCTTGAGAAGCATCATTAAAGTGATGTCTCAGAGCTGCAGTAATCTTCTGCTGTTTAATGGACCAGATCTGCCAACCCTTAAGGCATTTCAAGAGGGGAGGATTTATACAAAGGTCATATCCATTAATAACTTGTGAACTTTCTCAAATAGTGATACAAGCTCAGGGTTAAGTAATCTCTTCCAATCCATATGGATGATCTCCAACACACAGTAGTAACTCCAGTGGAAGAAACAGGCCAATGATTTGTTGTTCCCCATCTTGTTAGAGGCCACAGTGACAACCCTTTTAGATAATAGGTCAAATTCTCCACTGTTCCAACATAAGGAGTTGTGTTTCCAGAGAATATGGCCATAACTTAAATGTCACACAAATCTGAGTAGGCTAAAGAAGAAACAGATGTAGTAAGGTATAAGAAACGTAATACCTTGTGCTTACGGAGGCTCCCTGGGCTGGTTGGTGTGGAGATTGGGGACTGCTTTGACTTGGGTGTAGACAGCTGACTGCTTGAGGTCCCATTTGCTGTCAGAAAACAAAACAGAAGCTAGCAATCAGACAAGCAAGAGGAAGAACTTCTTTCTCCTTTGGGGAGACGGAAGGTATCCAGACATCTAACACAGAAATGCTATAGTTTATTCATGTTAGGCAGGAGAAAAAAAGAAACTGAGCAAACGCTATGGCTATTCACCCATTTTAAGGCATTCAGTTGTTCAGGATAATAGACTCTAAAATACAGTGAAATACAAAATACATTGATGGAGTGATATTTTACACTACAGCTATTCACCAAGTTGATCCAAGATACACATCGCCAGAAAAAACAGAAAGACAAGTTCTGTGTTCTCAAACTGTGTAATGCAATTAAAACCACATGGCATTTAAAGGCATGAGTGGAAACCAGAGGCTGCAGATACTGTGGATCCTACACAAGACATGTTAGATGTCAAATCATTGCAAATTAGACAAACAGCTGCCTGGAACGCCCTGGATGCAGTTAGCTGTGGCTGGGATTAAATGACCAAGAGTCCTTCAGAAGCCCTGGTGTAAGCACAGAGTGACATGTTCCTGTTCATCTCTCTGGGGAGACACCAGAGCTGGCGCAGGTGTTCCTCCACTGCCTGTACCCCACAAGTGAATATGGTCCATCAGAGGGAGGAACAGGAGAATCGCATCAAGCATCAATCCTCTTGCAGAGATCAAAATCTGCCCTTCTGGGTTGCTTTGTTTGTTTGTGCTGCTTTGAAGAAGGCACAGTAACTCTCCATTAAAAAAAAAAAAAAAAAAAAAGATTTATTTTAACCAAATGGCTTTTGGAAGAGTTGCTTGGACTAAAAGGTCAATAGTATATTATGCAGAAAGAAGAAGGGAAACAAAATGGAGTAATTATAAGTAAAGCTTTTCCTACTGCTGATGTTCTTTGGAGTGAGCTGATGTCTTTGCTAACTGCCAGATGTCACAATACAGATTTCATAAGGACATACTTACACATAGTGAACTTGGTCATTCATAGGTTGTGTATCAACTCCAGTATACAGACCTTCCTGTTATCAGGGGCTGTAAACACACAGCTCCACCAGCACAAGCAGCATTACTTAAAGGAAGGAAGCTCAAACTCATGCTGGCTCTGTTCAAGTATATTGTCTTTTTTATCCTTTTGGTTTTGCAATCCAAGCAGCAGCAAGCTGAAGGCCTTATGAGCATTAAACTACATTTTCCAATCAAGTCTACAGAAAGTGACATTTCCCAAAGCTACTCCAGATGTTAACATATACAGCACAAACCACAAAACTAAACCCCAAATATTTTGCCTGTCGTTTCCTTAAATGGCAGTAGTGTTGCCAGCACTCCAGATAACTACACAAACCCCCACCCTTTTTAAAGAAAGCATGTTTAATTGTGTTGATGGTTCACACAGAGGAAAAAAGACAAGCATGTGATGATCCAAGCTTGCCCTGCTCTCTGAGTGCCTAACGTCTCTCTGTCCCATTGCTCTAACTGTAAAGGCACAGGCACAAGAGGATGGACGATTTCAGCGCATGGTTTCAATTATAATAGCTGAATAAGCAAATCAGATATTTGAAATTAAGCAAGTAGTTGCATGTCTGGAGGAGACCTAAGAAGAGGACCACATAGTAAGAAGAAGGAGTGTGAGTGTTGTATTTTTAAGAGCAAACCCAGCATAACTCTTGCTTTAATGCCTAAGACAGCCTCATTCCTCTTCTGTTACCTTCTTCTGAGAAAGAGGGGCATAGTTAAAGTTCACAATATCACTGGCCTAAATGTAGTGCTCATACATGTGAATTCAAAGTGTAAAGAAACATGCTCTAAGCCACAGGACAGAGGAGCTGCAGGCATATTAAAGAAGCTCAGTCTCAACAGATTCATGGTGATGTGGGCCCTCTGCCTTCATGTCTATCATTTCTGTGCAGAAGGCACTATTGGGAAGAGGAGGCTGTTCATCAGATGTAGATCTTTTCCCATGACAAATGCTCCTCACTTAGGAAATAGGTGTTTCTTAAGAGGTGGCAGAAATAATGATTTATTGATAATTGGGGAACAGAGTGACCCTTCATCTCCCCATTCCACTCAGATCATTCTTTTTTGGTGGGGGGAAAACTAGTTATGGAGACCCAGAAACTGTTATACACTGGTCTCTGCATGGTGACATGCCACTCTTCACTTTGCTCCAGTCCTACAAAGTGAGCTGCCCTTCAGGTCGGTGGGGGAAAGAGCAGAGTGCACCAATTACATGCCATAGAATGAAGGCAATTCAGAAAAAAAGAACTTGGGTATCTCTCATGGGTTTTTTTCACCAATGACTCTGGGTTTTCTATTCAAGAAAATGTGGGGTACAGCAGCACTAACAGAATCTGTGTTAGCTGGAATCCACCTCTGATTGATAAAATGCCTCTTCCTTTATTTATTTCCAATTGCCACTCATCTGAAGCAGAAAGCAGTCCTTCCTAAAATGAAACATGCCACTTAGCAACTCTACAAAGAACCCAAGTTTCCCTTCCACAAGTAGGAAGACTGGAAGAACAGCTAACAGTCAGTGCGCAGCAAATAGATGTAATTGCTGCAGGGGAGGACAGAAATTCCCTAATACAATGAGACTTTTAAGTGCTACAGTAGGGATGTTAATATTTTATGAGCACCAATGAAGAAGCAGATGTGACACTCAAACCAGAAACCCAGTAAGACTGATGTGTATCATTACAAACACTAAGAGTCTTGCAGCAGGAGCAACGATTAAGAAGTCCAGTTTCATTTTCTCTCTGTCTGCTAATGAAGAATACTGTTCATAATCAACCTTTGCACACATTTCTTCTGAACTCAAATGCAAAAAAATAGCCAGAGGCAAAGGGCAGATCCTGGGTGGTGTGTAACTGATGACTTCGGGTAGCTCAGGATCTCACATGAGCTAAACTATTGGAAATCATTCTGTATAACCAGCTTTCACTTAAATTCATTTGGGTTTTTTTCACCACATTAATGTTTGTGTATTGCATTTTATTTATGTCATTGCATTTGTTTTGCAACCACAGTTTACTTTAAAGCCCCTTTGTGCTTATGACACATTCCTTAGTTGCACGAACATGCGTATCTCCTTTTTACCTTACCTCCTTCAATGCACAAGACAATCTGTAGTTAGGAGATAAATCACGTTTGCTCAGCACATGAGAGGGAGGACAGAGAATATAGAATCACGTCATGTCTGAGATGCCGAGAGATCCAGGGAAATGAAATTTTCTGCCTGCTTCTCCCATAGATATTTTAGCCAAACTTCTCATATGCAGTTATTACTTTGAGTGATGCTGAGGTTTGCTTGGATGACTGGAATTCTGGGCCTGAATTTCCAACAGTGACAAACACCAAGACCTATACATGAGATTGAACTCACATTTCTGTCAATGAACAGAACTGGTAAAAGCAGGGCCAAGTATCACAGTGAGTGCTCAAAGTGTGTGGAGATACCTCTTTTTTTATCGATTTGTAACATAAGGTTAATATTTCCTGCTCCATTGGGGTTCCCAGGGTTCTGCAGGTGAGTTCCTACTTTCAGGAGTACATGCTCATACGTCACATGAATGAGAAAAAGAACCCATGAAATATGTGGATGATTTTGTCTCCAGGACAGGGTTTGCAGAGTCACCAAAAGAATAAAGACAGGCAACAACCAGAACAAGGATAGCATAAAGCAGATGTAGAAATAGCAGCTCATTTAGTGAGTACAAGCCATCCTGGCCCCCAGGACAGAGAAGTCTGAGGGAAAAATAAAGACTCCATTGTAGTGTTCATTCAGGAGTGGGAGAATTCAGATTACACAGGCATCCTCTGCTCAGGCACCTCCTAACTTCCAGGCACTTGCTCTGCAGTGCTGGCACCCTTTTCTCATCACGTTTTGTGAGGATGCTCTCTCCACTGGATGCACACTGTGGGTTGTCAGCTAGCAGAACATAAGTAAGCACAAGTGGGATAACAAGCTGCTCTATCTCATGTGCAATCCAAAAGACATCTGCTGCCTTTTTAACACATTCATATATAATGACCCTGGGGAGCCAGATCTGCAGTCAGGACAGACTGACGTTCTGTATCTGTTTTGCTAATTGCTGCTGCCTTGTGAATATGCTTTTGTCCCTCTACCCAAACCCATCCATTAGAGGATGGAGAAATTAAAGCCCTGCAGCAGTGTCTCAGAGCCCTGCTCATGGGCTGAGCCAAATCAGGGCTGTTAGTAGAAGGAATAGGATGGTATACTGCAGGTGTAGTTTAATCTGCGATTTTATTGCTCTAAGCTATGTCATTTAGCAAAGCTGACTTTCACAGAAATTAGAATAGAGGTAGAGATAACCATAGAAGCTTTGTAACTCCAACTGTCTGCTCTAAATTGACATTAAATATATTTGGGTCATCCCCAGTAGAGACTTTATATTTTAGAAGCCCCAGGTTTGTCAGGGATTCACAGGCTCCCAGGGAGATCTGCTGTAGTGATTCAGACACCTGTAATTGAAAGGTGTTCCTAATAGTTGATCTCCATATCTTTTATTAAAGATTAAACCCATGTCCTGTCTCTGTCCCTGACAGGAGCACAGGAAAGTCGGTCCTTATCCTCTTCTTAATACTTCAAATGCATTTCAAGAGTGTTAAATTGTCCCTTCTCAAGCTTCCTCTTTTCCTAAGCTGAATCAGTCCATTTTCTTCAACCTTTCCTCCCAAAGTAGTTTCTGAACCTTAGAAAACTTCTTTTGTATGTTCTCTATTGCCTATGTCTTTCTTAGCATGTTCAGTCCATACAAAAGCACAGCAACCTAAGCAAGCTCAACTAAGACCAGACAGAGACACCAATCCCTTCCAGTCTCAATTCACACCTGATACATGAGAAACTGGTTCAGCTCTACTAGCTAACATTTGGGAGACAGACAAGAGAAAGGTATGTGGATATATTCCTGTAGAGGGAGAAGTAAAACCCTGCTGTGTTTTCCTGATGACGCCTTGCTGGAAGCAACATACTGGGGGAGTTACATGGAGGATACAGATGAAAGACTGTATCCCAGCTCCAGCAATAGAGAGATGGGAAACTAAAGGTTATATTGGAAGCCCAGTGGGAACTGCTGGCAAAGCCAGGGCCTTCCAGACAAAATGAACCAAGAGGTGAAGACAGCCCCATGATGGAATGATCAACACAGTGTCTGGAGGAATAGCTGGATCAAAACAGATACACACTAGTGTTGCTGAGAAAGTATATATATAGGTTGGGGTTAATGAAAAAAAGAAAAGGGATTCCCCTTGGGAATATAAGGACTGTGGTCTGTTACCATCTGCTTATAGCAAGACACTTCTTCCTTCTTCATCCATTCATTTAATGCTCATTCATTCGTTTAATTTTTCATTCCTTTAATGGCTGTATGGCAAATAAAGAGGTAACAGCACTGTGCCAAGAAAAGTGTTTAACATGTTTCTGTGGATGAGAATGTCCACTTCATTTTTTGACTACCCTTGGAGCTGAAGGGCTCTGGCTGCCCAGAGGGAATTGAGCTTTTCATGGTAAGGCCATGACACATCAAGGCAGGAGGCAAATTACCTCTGGCAGGAGGTAGCAGTTCAACCAGCAAACTTGAATCAGTGCAGCGGGAGCTGACACTCTCTGTGTGGTTGCACTTCTGTGCACAGCCTTTTGTCCTGATGTTTTCTAATACAGTATTTTGTTTCTGTGTTCTTTGTTGCTCCATGTTAATCCTTGTTATTTTGGGATGGTAGCTGACCACTCCTTAGGTGGCTCACTACCAGGACTGCTGTAACAAGACAGTCGAATACCTTACAGTTCACATCTAGCTGGTGATAGCAGCTTAGAGGCTGCTTCCTTTTCAGTGCTAGATCTACATTCTTGCTACATATATTTCCTTCTGTATTCTGCTGTTGTTCTGATGCAGAGGTGGCCCCAGAGACCAGAGTCAGGAGCGAAGCTTTGGGTACCATCACAGGAAACTGGACTCCAAATAGCAGTACACTCTCTGTGTGTCTGCCAGAAAGCTAATTATACCTGGATCTATGCTTCTTAAGACATAATCACTAAATCCATAGCGAAAACTAGAAGGAGCAAAGGATATCTAAGATGAATGGAGATCACCTAGCACAGAAGGCAGATCCCTACATAGAAAGCTTCCAGGCTGACAAATCAGCTCAAATGGGAAGTTACAGAGTCTATGATGATGGCTAACACAGCATCAGGCCACACAGTTGTACTCATTCACCTGCATAACTGACAAATTTCTGCAGCAGGATTGAAAGCATTAGGGTCTGCAGGCTGCTGGAGCAGTCTCTGATCCACTGGAAGGTGGATAATGGCCTTGCTTGAGTGTGGCTTGCTTCTGTTGCAGGTCTGGAGCACAAGCTGCAGTCACTCTGCTACTGGAGATGTCTTTTGTCTCTGGCAGTCTGTGAGATGATAGCTTTGGTTTTAGCAATATTATTCTCCAAATGTTTTCAGAATACACAAAAAGCCTCAAATAAAGAGCCTCAAAGCTCTTTCCTGTGCATGATTCCATGGGTAGATTACAGAGCTCTGTATACAGATTGGTTATCACTGTCTTGCATGACCCACTGGGAAAGAAGACATGAACAGCTTAAATCATGTACTCAAAGCCACAGAGTGCATCAGTGGAGAAGACTGGAGTAAAACACAAGTCCCCAGCCACCCCAGTCTGTGTTGAGGATGGCTGCTGCTGGGCACAAAGCATTTTCACAGCTTTGAATAAGATGTGGTTTATTTATGTTGACACACGAAGATCAGAAGTGTTCCTGCAGCAAGTGGAAGGGAAAGCAGATGCGATATTTGCATGCTGTCAGTGTTACATCCTCAGAATTACCAGTAGCAAGCTCTGCTGAAGCAGTTTTTTCCTGTTCTCTCTGTGGTGTAACAGTAGCTTATTACCTTTGTCCACTATCTGCTGCAACACTGAAGCTCTTGCCAAGGAGTGAGGGAGAGCTGTGCATGCACAATCTACTTTAAGCCTTAGCTGCCTCTGTGGGCAGTGCATGTCGACCACTGTCCACATGTAAATCCACTGCATGCTCATTTTTGCTGCTGATACATTATGTTCCATTTTCCCATATGCTTTAACAGGGAAATGGAACAATCAGGATGAGAAATGGAAGAAAATAACATCACTTTATGTAACTGTGGTGCTTGTAATGAGGAGGGTTCAGACTTCTTCAACACTAGCAGCGTGGAAATTTGCTTCAGAATCTGCATTTACATCAGTGCCCACATATGTCACAAAGGCCTTAGAGACAATGGTGGAAAAAAACCCATGCAGAAACCTACATGGAAAAGTGGGTGGGGAAAAAAACATACAGAAACCCACTCACAATCAAAAAACCACCAAGTTCTGATATGACAACCATAGCATAATGAAAGACAGCAAAGACAAAAGGTACAAATGGGTACAGATCAAACACATAGCAAAAATATTTTATATACTTGAAATAAAACTGCTTTTGAATCATTTCACAAATTAAATAGGTGAGAATTCTGGGAAAAGGGAAAAAGAAAAAAGGGTCAGATCATGTTTTATTAATGAGGCTTCATTCAACATTCCTTACCTTTTTCATGTGATAACTTCAAAATCCAACTAAATACAAATAGTGATTCTTAAGCAATGTGTAAACCCACTCATTTTATTACAGATTCAAGGGACAAAACCACAGGATGATACTCTTTTTCTCTCTGCACTGAGAAAACAAGTCTGTGAGTACCTTTCCAGTGCTAAGAGTTCAGTCTGGTTTTTAGTTCTCATTAAGCAGGACAGGCTGCCATTTTTTCCTGTACTGACAACACAAGGAATTAGAAAGACCCCTGTCTAAATGGATTAAAGGAACCTGATTTGTCCTTCATTACTGGACTTAACTCCAGGAGCTGGCTATTGTTCAGCATTGCTGGTTGTTTTAATCTCCTTTTGAAAGGCTCCACTAACCATGTTCATTAAACTGCATCCGATGACTCACTGTTTAGTTCCTGCAAGTCATTCAATCAGTTAAAATCAGGAACACAATAGTTGCCATTTCACATTAGACTGTAGGTTCCTGCAGTAAAGTCTAGTTCTGGTGGTAATTAACACCTGATGCTTACGGAGGAGGTTCAAATGCTGTTTCCCACCTCATGTGTGAGCTGACTCCCACATCACTGAATGGGAATGGTTTGGGTTTTTTTTAAATCAACAACATATTTTGCATCATGCCTTCAATGTTCCTACACAACTTCACCATGCATTTGGGATTGTAAAAGCTTTATAGGTTGTTACAAGCCTGAGTTTAAGAACAGCCAACACTGTGGTCCTGAAGGAAAACTCTATAAATGCAGAATCACCTTACAGAGAAATACCTTTTTTAAAATCACAGTCTTAGCATGTGCCAACCAATTTCACAGTCTTTTCAAGTAGCTGGAGAACATCAAGAGACCCTAAACAAATGAACTGCTTCCTGGGGAAAATCTTTCCGAATACTTTCAAAATAATTTTACATCCAGTAGTCCAGTACCTACTGATGGTCAACTGTTGTGTGGTGTTCACATGCAGCATGGAATGTGCTCCATCAAGCTGAAATGCAATTTATGACATCCACCCTCTCCTACATGACTCCAAAACTCTCCACGACTCCCAAAACTATCAAGTACTAAAAGTGTGATATTCAGCCTGGCCTTTAACTGATAGGCTCTGCAGCTCTCCAGGTGTGCACACTATTAATCCAGTTGCTACTGAAGAGGGAGAAAGGCATTTCAAATGATGAAAGCTGCTGTAGCTGGTTGGAATTCCCATTTTCCTTCCCCTCAGAATGAACGTCTCAGTGTCACATCAATAAACCCATGACCAGTTCTGTTCAAGGTCACTGGTCTTCTTTAAATAATGATGAGGAGACATTTCTGACCTGTACAATAATGAACATTTACATTGCACAGGAGTTTCTCCTAAATCAGTCTGCATCTATAAGGAACACATCAGAGCACTCTGGGCCTTGATTTCCTGCCTGTGACGTGGATACTGCTTTTAAAATGCAGTTAGGGCAGAAGGCTGTGACACTGGAGGTGAGATGACCTAAAGCCACAACTGCACTTAACGGACCAGAGGAAGCCTCTTCAATAGATATTAAGTGCCTCTGTTCACTAGGACAAGCTTCTTGTTATTAAAAAGTGGCAAAGCTTCATATGGCAATGCCAAAGGTCAGTGCATCCAACAACCCACAGTGTGTGTTTTTCTCTTGAGCACAGTTAATATTCAAACACCAGAAAACAATCACTCACCATCTTGGTGGTTACCTGAATCGGCTGGAGACTTGCTCCGGCGCATGGGGGCTGGACTCTTTGCTGAGCTCTTCTGAGGGGTTGGAGATGACTTACTGCCCGTGGCGTTTGCAGGGCTCCCTTTCATCACCCGGCACTCTAAGGGAACAGACAGCAACTGTGGTTATGTCCCTGCTTATGGACACCATGAAAGATCCACGGGCAGCTTGGTGCTTTGTCTCCAAAGATCTGTAGAAAGCGTTAATAACAAGTGAAAATCTGCTCTCTCCATATTTTCACCAGAAGACAAAGGAGACTTTTAGAGGAAAGGCAAGAAGAAAATCAGCTTTGCTCCTCCAAGAGAAGAAGCTGAGACAGTGTATGTCCAGGTCAGGGCAGCTCCTTAGCGGGGCCCATCTCTATACCTGTGTCCCACCAAAGATTTTCTGCCCTTTCCCTTGCCTTGGTTCTCACAATGAGAGCACAATGAAAATGGTCAACACTGACTGAGGCAAGAATCAGGCCAAAAAAACAGTTAATTCATTCTCACCCTTCCATGAAGACCAAGTAGTAGGAGTGCTGAGTGCACTTTCTGCAGGTGCAGAAAGCCAGCACACAGCTCATGGCATGGCACAAAGGTTGCTAAGTGGCAGATGGGACATCTGCCCCAGGAGGCTTTCACCCAGCCTCTATCGATCTCTTCTCTGGTTTCAACAAGCTGCAACTTTTTAGATGCAGAAAGCAAAGAAGACAAAATGGGTTCATAGAACACCTCCTCTGTCCCAGCCACTCGTTCCTTTCAGAAAGGTTTGCATAAAAAGTCTATAGGAGATTTATGTGCTTGAAGATATGAGCAGATGCGACCCCCAACTTGTGTTTTCTTAAAAAATAAATACTCCAGGAAAAGTGGAAAATGTAAACACGCTCTGCAGTGTCCTGCAGAAGGGAACTGAAATGCTAACAAACCTCTGTGTGTCCCAGGACTTCAGGCATGCCAAATCTTCAAACACAGGGTTTATTTACACTGAGAGCTAACAGCAAAAGCACTTTTCACCCCTGGAGTTACTAACTTTACCCAGTTAAGAAGGAGGCAATAAAAAGGGGATTTCCTTTCTGTCAAACTCCAACTGGTCTCACCTCATCTCCTACAGCAGATTGTCCTCACCAAGACATGAAAACCAGGGCTTCTTTACAGACTGAATTAGATGTTCTATATACAGACTGTTTTTTATGGAAAGGTTCAGCTCAGAATGCATGGGCTGGATTGAGGATCCCTTGACTGGGTTCCCTAACAGGAATCCACACATAGTGGACAAATACTTGGTCAACCAAAACCAAGTTGTCTGACCTAAATGTATGGTTTATTTACTTACATATCACTATACCTATACAAATGTAATTGCCTTAAATTTTTCCCCATTCTCAAGCAGTCAAGAATCAGTCCCTTCTTCTTGCAGTTTGTGAGAGAGTTTGCTGTTGGGTCATGCAGTGTAAGAGTATGAAGAGAGGATGTCCTGTGCTCCAGGCCTACTGAATGGGGATAAATAAACCTACAGTGAGTTTATTCTCTCTCCTGCTAAATGGATTTTGGACACTGTAAATCAGGGACAGAAGGTGGTGTGGGGGTTTTTATCAGAGGTACTTGACTTCTCACAGATGATGCTACAGGAAGGCTTGGAGGGCTCCAGTGTTGATATTG
>JANRGW010034290.1:28514-45116 GCA_024733675.1 Psilopsiagon aymara | reverse complement strand
TTATGTTGAGGACACCAGAACTGCACACAGTACTCCAAGTGAGGTCTCACGAGAGCAGAATAGAGGGGCAGGATCACTTCCTTTGATACCACTTTTCATGCAGCCCAGCACATGTTTGGTTTCTGGGCTGCGAGCACACGCTGCTGGCTCATGGTCAGTTTCTCATCGACCAATTCTGCAGCAGTGGTCAGTGGAGGTATTATTTGAAGCGTGGGGGATACACTGTGGGCCACGTGTTTGGGCTGTGTGTCTAGCCTGGAGGCAACGTGGTAAGGAACAGACATGCTCCCATGCTGTGCTGGCCATTTGAAAAATGCTCAAAACAAATTTACTTGGGCGCTATTTTAACTGAGGAAAGGAAAATCAGTTCCTGAGACTGAGGGAGGTGATGAATGCTGTGCTTCCTGGTGCTTTTTTATTACCAAATCATGAGCTCCTGATAAGAGAAGTTTTTATTGTGGGAACTCTGATACAGTTCATCTTTAGAGGTGGGACATGGTGCTGTTAAATTAGCTGACACATTGGACTCGAGCAAAGGCCTATCTAGCAGAGGCTGACAGTGCCCTCTTAGGAAAGTTGTTGCTACTCTTCTGACATGAACAATGAGCTATCACACCACTGTACTTGGCAAAGGCACACTGTGTAAACACGTCACAGCATGGCGCTTCAGCGTTGCCAAAGCCTCCTGAACAATACACTGGCTAAATGGGGAGGGATGGGAAGTGGAACTGTGTCCTTGGGGCTGGGTGGGCCAAGGTGGGCTGAGAACATCGCCTCCTGTCTACCCAGCCTTAGCTTCTGAGTGACCCTGCAGGCACTGGCAGGCAGGGGCAAGGATCATCTTTACACCAAAGAAAGCAGAAATAATGGCAGTCAGCCCCTGGCACATCCTGTGTTTTCTTTTTGTGTCTTTCAGCATACTTCTGTTTCCTGATGACAGCCCTGGGCGTGACAGCTGGTGCGCATCGCCTGTGGAGCCACCGATCCTACAAAGCTAAGCTGCCTTTGCGGATCTTCCTGGCTGCTGCAAACTCCATGGCTTTCCAGGTGGGGTTGTGGTTGCCCATGCAGGTTCTTGGCCTCCAGGCAGCTTTCTCTCCTGTGTAGTAGAGACAGCCATGTATGCATTGGACAGTCCAGGAGCAATAATTACTTAAGGTCCAAGTTGAACATATCCACTCAAGAGCTCAGAGCCTCAGCAGCCTATTTGTGGCACAGGTCAGGCCCACACATTACAGGTCAACATGGAAACCTTTGTAAGGGCCAACTTCACACATATATGTCTCTGTAATGAAGTTTCTTTGTCCATACAGACAGTTGATTTTGATGTACCCAGAAAGGAGAGCAGGCATCCTCCCACAGTCTTAATTTATCTCTGTTTTATGCAGTGTTTTTCATCAGTAAAATTCAAATACGTTTGCAAAGAAGTGTGTTACTAGCTCTGTACTTGCTGATAGGCAGTCTTAGACTTCAAAAATGTTTGTGTAACACCCAGCTGGTGGCAGGAGTTAGTCCAGAACCAGGATTTTCTGGGTGTGAATTTAGTTACTCCTTTGGCTGAGATTAGAGATACAAACCTGTACTAACATTAAACTTACCAAGCTTGACTGCTATAGCCCCTTGTGGCACCAAGTAGCCCATGTATGTTGTGCCTTGAGTTTCCGGATTTTTTTCCCTTCAGTCTGTTCGGTTGACTTGTTCACATACCTTGACAGAAGATTAAGAGTCCTTTGATCCACTTCTGTACTGTTCATTTATCATCCCTTTTTTCTTTTAACGTGGAAAGAATTGATCTAGTTAATCCCTCTAGACATTACAAAGATCACAGTGCCTTTGCTTAAATATGGGAAGGTGTCCATTTTGCCAATACCCTTCTGACCCATATTCTCAGCTGTGTTTCAGCTGCTTTGTGCAGCCCGGTTCCTTGCACAGTTTTACAAGTCCTTTGCTCAGCATGGTTCTGTCCCCCTGTTTTACAGCTATCTGATCTTTCATAAGTAATTGAAATGAATGTGTGGAGCTGATTGGAGTGAGTCTGTATGTTGGGATTTCTTTGCGTTCTGCTCCCCTGTTGCTATGGATTTTGCTCTTGGCTGCATTGGTTTCATCACTGCTTTTGGCTGAGAACCTGGTGTGATTCTGAGGCAGGGAAGTACTTCAAAGTAGCTTCAAGCTACCTTTGTGCCCTTCATAGCAGAGAGAAAATAAAAGGCCAGATTACCCACTCAGTGTTTTAAATACTCTGAAGCCTGCTCCTAATCACCATGAATCCATTGTCTGTTAAAGGCTGTTTTCACCACCACAAGCAGATAGTGAATGAGTTTTCAGGTCCATCTCACTCTGGGAGGAAGAGGCAGCATTGGAAATACCTGCAGCATCCCTGGATGCTGAAAATAGAGTGGCAGGGAAAACTCTACTGAGGAGTTTTAACTGAATGAGCTAACATGGGCTATGACATGCTGTGCTTCCTCTGAAATACCACCAGATGCAGCCATTTTTGCCCTGATTTTTTATGACTGGAGCACACTGAGCTGTGTTTCTTACCTAGTGTGAATCTCTCACAGTTTTGAAAGGCTGTGCTTCTTGCTGCCATATGTCTGTTTCAGAAATAAGTACTACCTGGCTTATGTCTGCTTGATCTTCTAGTGCTTAAGTTTCAGCATCTCATTTGGGGTGTGCTGGTGTCTGTTCTGCTAACTCTATTGTACTATTGCTCCTGGCCATCTCTGAAACCAGCTGTGTTGTTCAGCTGAGGTTGTGCTGTGAGTGATGCACACAGCATCAGTTGTATGGAAACTTGTGTCAGCACCCTGAAGTTGTTCCAGAGCACATTCTGTTGTCACGTTACAGTCTGCAGGTCTATTAAGAAACCTGCTAATGAAACCTCATGTCTCCATCACTGTCAACAGCATGATGCTGTGGTGTGAAAGACCAAGTTAATTTCTCAGTGTCATTGCTTTGACCTGGTTATGCCGTCCTACAAAGAATTCAAGTGCTTTTGTGGCAAGCTGATTGATAGTCTCACTCAAAGAAACCCCCATAAACTTCTGGCTAATAAGGAGGACCTTTCCTGGGTGTGCTGCTTGCGTAATCCAGCTTTATTTTTAAATTACTTAAATTTGTCATTTTCCAGTCTTCTGGATACTCCCACTGAAGCCACTTGAAGCAGTGCAGAGGCTATAGTTCCCTTTGATTTCTCTACAGGAGAAAAATAAGATGGCAGCAAGGTAAAGATCTCCCCTTGGAGATCTCACTGGGGAGTTTGGTCACTTCCTTTGCTTCACTCAGTTTACTTTGTTTTCTTCTGCAACTGGACAATTAAGGCACAACATAACAGAGCACTGATAAGGGGCTGCCTTCCTCTCAATGAGTCAGTGCTGCAGAAATATGTTCTCATCCCCAGCCCACTCCTAGCCATGACGTGACAACAGTAGAAGGCTGAGCACTACTGAGTGCAGTGGGCTTTTGTCCTTTGCTTGTCCCTTGTGGGCTTTTGTAAGCAGGGCATCTTTGCAAGGCTGAAATGGGCGCAGGCATTTGAGCTGAATTCTTCAGCTGCTCTTTATAGCTGTTCCTGGGGTCCTGTCAGCAGCGCAGGTGGCCTCAGTGCTTTCTCCCAGTGTTGGCAGCAATAATTTCTGTGATGATTTCAGCACGGGGCTTTTGTCTCACAAAATACACACAGTTGTCATTAGCTTGGGCTTACTGTGTCCTGCAGTATATACAGCTCCATTGTGGCTGCTGTGCCGCAGTTACTTCACAGGCACCACAAATGGTTTGCTCAGCTCTGCTGGGGTCAAAGCAGTTGGGTGTTGTGGGTGCTACTGCCATTCCTAAAAGTAACCCAAGGCATTCCTTTAGGTATTACTGCTTGGGTACGTCCATGGCTGTGCAAAGATGGAAATAGCATAGAACACTCCACTGAGAATTCTCTGATTGAAGTTCCCACTCTTGTGGATCTGGGCATTAACTAACATTTCCCAGTGTTGGTGCTGTTATTGGACAATTCAGTTCACAGATGGGAGTGTGGCCTGAGTTTTGCAACTGCTGTCTATGCTTACATGCCCTGCACTAATAGCTCAGCACCACTCTAAAACACACCAGTTTAGTCCAAGTAGCCACTGTATCCTGCAGAGCAAGCTGGGAAGCTGAAATCCCTTCAACTGAGTAAACTCAAACTCTCACTTCATGGGTCCAAGTGTGAAACTGCAATAAACATAATCCCATTTACAGCCATAGGGCATTTCAGTGACCTATGGTTGCTGACAGCTTGAGCAGAGGCAGGAGTGAACTTGCCTCGTAGCTGCTCTGGAGCTGATGTTGTGAGTGTGAGACTTTTATTCCAGGCTGGCTGCAAATGCAAGACTTGACTTCCCCTAAATCAGGGATATCTCATTTGATATCTTAATCATTGAATGGTTTGGGTTGGAAGGGACCTTAAAGACCATCTGGGTCCAACCAGGTTGCTCCAAGCCCCATCCAACGTGGCCTTGAACACTGCTAGGGGTGGGACAGCCACAGCTTCTCTGGGCAGCCTATGCCAGTGTCTCACCACCCTCACAGGGGAGAATTTCTGCCTAATACCTAATCTAAATCTTCCTTTTCTCGGTTTAAAACCATCGTTCCTCATCCTATCGCTACACTCCCTGACAAAGAACGCTCCGCATGGTCCCTGTGGGCCCCGTTTTAAGTACTGGAAGGCTGTGCTCTTGCATACATCCCTGCAGACAGCAGTAGTATAAGTGGAGGTGCTGGTTTTGTTGTATAAGATGAATCCCTCCAAAGGCTGAGCAAGTTCAGGACCTTCCTATTCAGGTCAGGAAAGGCACGTGTAGCGTTCCACAACCTCTGTCCCACTTTCAGCACTGCTTTTGTGCCTGGAGGGTGTCAGTAGTAACCAGCTACAACCAGCTTAGAAAAAGGATGCCAGAACTGGGTGGCCCTGCGCAGTAGTGTGCTGAAAATAAGCATGCAAGCTGCCTGTGGCAAGGTCATAAAATAATAACAGAAACATGTATGGACCTGGTCCCTACAGCCCAATGCCTGTCCTCAGACAACAAACACCCAGGGAGAACACAGGACCAGAGCAGACTGATGTTGGTACCTCCCAAGAGGCCATTGGCTTCCAGTCCTGGGATGTGTCCCATCTGTGTCACTTGTTCCCAGAGCAGGTCCCACTCTGTGTGGGCACTGACAGGAGCAGTGTGATGGGCTGGCTGGCTGCAAAGCTGGGGTCACCTAGGATGTCTTTAGTCAATAACATTTTTAGAGAAGCATCAGAGAGGGGCTTGTTGCTGTTGCTGTTACTGTGTGGGGAAGGAGGTGGAGGTGGTATGCTGGAGCAGCACCCAGCCTCTATACTCTTACCCTGCCATGCAGAATGACATCTACGAGTGGAGCCGAGACCACCGTGTGCACCACAAGTACTCGGAGACAGATGCAGACCCTCACAACGCCCGGCGTGGCTTCTTCTTCTCCCACATTGGCTGGCTGTTCGTGCGCAAGCACCGGGATGTCATAGAGAAGGGGAAGAAACTGGATTTCACCGATCTACTGGATGACCCTGTCGTTAGGTTCCAAAGAAAGTAAGTGGGAGTGCTGGGCCTCGAGTGAGGTTGTCTAGTTGTGGCTCATTCCTTACTTTTATCTTTCTCTTTTCTCGCCCAAGATATCCCTGTTACCTTGATTGCAGGCATTAGGACTGCCATGCCTTTGGCCGCAGCTACTGACTGCTGTGGCTGATGCTTGCTGACTGCCCTTGCAGGCTCTGCTGCGCAAGCAGTGAGCCCTGTCTTTGTCCCTCTACTTTTCCAGAAATCCAGGGCTGCTGGTGAAAACAGCCACAGCAGAAGTCGGTGGAATCTTGTCCTTCCCCTTTGATCACTGGAGTGAATGCTGTAATCACTAACTGCCTTAAATGCAGAAGTGCGCATTTCACTCTGCAAACTCGTCTTTGGTAGCTGTGGCCCAGTGCAGATCAAGCACTTCCTCTCCCAAAACTGTCATTCCACAGGATTAATTATCTGCCTTGAGAATTAGCACAGACCTGGTTCAGTTTGCTGCGCACTCTGCAAGAGGAGGGAATTGAAACATGCTTTGTCCTCTGTGTGAGTACCTGTATTTTAGGCACGAGAAGACTGTCTTGGCCTGCAAGCAAGGTACTTCGGGAAACAACATGAGGTTACTTCTGAGTGTTTTATGGGTGAGGGGAGCAGTTAGCTGAGCTCAGAAATCTCTTTTTGCATTAGAGAAATTCATGCACAGAATTACTCTACACTGGAAATGATCCAGGAGTGAGGAAATCACTGCTTTCCACATATTGTTGCTTTCACTAGTTCAGCTTGTTTGCAGAGGCTCCCTTGCAGTTTGCTGCAGCTCCTCTTGATCGCATTATTATCTTTACCAAGACAGCAGCATCCCACAAGAAGCAGGCTCTACTGCTTTGGTCATGCTGCAAATGCTGCGAAGAAGTATGTTTTCTTCAGGGAAGTCATGCCTTAGCAAATGCCTCTTCTCTGGATTTGAACTTAGGACTTTGAAGTTTACCTTCCTTTATCTGGGAAGAAAAATTCATATTTCTCTTTTCTGTAAGGTTTAAGAATTGTTTGATTTTGGTTGTTTGGGCTTTTTTTATAGCATGAAAAATCTAGCAGGTCAGTAAGAATCATACTAAACCCATTTTTGTTTTAAGGCAAGACTATTAATTTTGCTGCATTTAATGATTCTGGTGAGCTGTGGATGAGGTACCACCCAGTGAGTTTAAAACCACTTCAGCTCAAATCGCAGTACTGTTCCAGGGATGACTGACAGCAGAATTTACCCTCTGTGAATAGCAGAGCAATAATCCTGCACGTGATGTGAAATGAAAGAGAGGCTTGCAGGTGAAATGTCTTCATGGCAAAGATTTCACATGGTGAATGCAGTGTTCCCCAATTCATGTTCCTCAAGCATGTATTGAGGCATTGCTTCCATGGAACCCCAGGTAAAGGAGGTTTCTTGTTTCAGGGTGGATATTTCAAAGGGAGACCGAGAAAAGGTCACTGGGTGCTCATTCCAATGTGAGATTTCACATGTTCATCAAAGACTTCAGTCTGAGCTTGTTTCATGTCACAGAATGGTTTTAATTGGTGCCTGATAAGCTGTTTTCATACTTTATTTTATTTTCCTGGAATGGGAGAGGCTTTCAAGGAGTTTTCTGGACTGGGAAATACTTTTGTCCTCCAGCTCAACCTAAATCCTAGCCTGGAGATGATGAGGTTTGCAGACTTTATCCACAGCCTTGTCTAAAAGTCAGTCAGATGAGTGAGAAAATCTGTTGTCTTTGTGGGAGTGAAGAATGGGGAATGTTTTCTATGGAGAGCTGTGGCTCAGGTAAATGAACATGGAGCTCTGTGAGAAAGCTGAGGAGATGCAGTATTTTCACCATGGCTGGTGTTGCTGGACACCTGCAGATCTCCTTTTGCAGCCCAGCATGTGAGGCACAACCTCCAAACAATAACAAAACAACCAACCAAAAGAATCAAAGAGCTTGCAGGGCAAGTGCTTAATTTACTTCATACACAAGATGATGAAAACTAGCTGGTGTGTTACAGATGGGAACTGTGCTCATGGAAACTGACTTCCCTCCAGAAATACTGCTAATACTAACATTTTTCCAGTCCTCTGTGGGTTTTAGTTGAAAACTATTTCTTTGGTTTTTGTCAAACCAAATTGACAGTTCTTCCTATCTGAAAAACTTGCAGCAAATGGAAATTTTTAATAACTGTTTAATAAATCCAAATTCTGTTCTTCTTTACCCCTTCCAGAATACTCAACAAATGCAGGGGTCTATTTTAAACCTGTCATATGGGCACAAGTAAGATGGGACTTAGTGTTTCTTTTCTTTCTGTACCATTCAAAATGCTGTCACCTCAGCCTGCTGTTCCAGTTTTATGTGGCAGCTTGCTTCGATGATGATATCCTGGGATCACTGTGGGTTGTAGTAAATCTGGGCTCCAGGGAGGTAGAAGGGCTCAATGGGAAGACAAGGCCTTATTTCCTCTTGAGCTGGGGCTCACTGTAAGTGGCTCCCAAGCTGTGCTGTCTTACCGCATTCTTCTTCTGAGCAGTGTTAGCCCTTTCTCCATTTAGAGTCATTTATTTCCTATCTTGCTTTTGGCTTTGCCTCCCCACTTTATGCTGAGCTAATACTCCCTTTCCCACTTGCCTTGAATTAATTCCCCCAGCATGATTTTACTTTGTGTTCCCTGCTATGATCTCTGTTCTTCACCTCTGTGTTCTCTGCATCCTTTACTCTCCTCCCTGCCTAGCCTAGGCATGTGGCTTTAGTGGTACTATAAAGTTTCCCTGTTTGTACTTGGACTGTTCAGCTTCCTCCCTCCCTATTTTGCACTGCACACTGATTGCTTTGTCCAATACATGCAGGAGTGACAGGGCTTGTGCCAGCCAGTGGGCTGGGAGAGCAGCAATAACATGGGCCCCAGGCCAAGATGGATCTTTCTGCTCACCCTTGGTGGGGTCCCTGTGGCCGTTTGGCACCTGTTTTGGTGTGCTGCTGCTGTTGGGGCTCACACAGCAGCAGTGGTATGGAAAGGAGCTGTTTCTGGGCTGTGCTGCAGGTTCCCATCTGATCTGAGCACAGACTAAGTCTTTGTAGACTTTTAGCAGTGACTGTGTTTCTGACACAGCTCTGCCGATGCCACCCTAAGCCCTGGGCTTTTCCAGCCCCAGATCTGGACTCCAGGCACAGGCTGTGCAGCCAACTGTGTGCTTCCCCAGGTTTAAAGGTACCCAGCTTCAGAGGCTTGCTTTGGGACTGGGTCTCAGCTGTTCAGCTCCAGTATTTTGGGTTGCTTCAGGGTTTTGGGTTGTCTTCACATTTTGAATTGCTCTTAGAAAAATTATGTCATGACTGTGTATGTCTGAAATGTTTCTTGCTGCCCTGGCTATGAGGCCAGCCCAGGTTATGCCTGGTGCTTCAGGCAGAGCCATATCTCAAGAGATTCAACCTTACTTCACCCCAGGTATCATTCCCACCAGAGTAATGGTGTCCTTTTTCTTCCCCACAGGTATTACAAGAGTTCAGTTGTGCTGATGTGTTTTGTGATCCCTACCTTTGTACCATGGTACCTCTGGGGTGAGAGTCTGTGGAATGCCTACTTCCTTGCCTCCATCCTCCGGTACACCATCTCCCTCAATGTCACCTGGTTGGTCAACAGTGCTGCCCACATGTACGGCAACCGCCCTTACGACAAGTACATCAGCCCCAGGCAGAACACCTTTGTTACTCTGGGAGCCATTGGTAAGTGCTGCAGCTCTGCATACAAACTAAATGACACCCTCTCCTGTTTCACCCTGCCTGGGCCTTTGGGCATCTGCAGCTGGACAACTCTTGGATCCAGAGCTTGGAGGAGGCTGGAGCTTGCACATTCTAGAGGAGGGTGCCCTTGTTCTACTGATGGTGCCCGCATACGTTGAAGTAATGTGCCCACATACAGTGAGGTCTCTGGGCAGAGATTCACAGTAGCGATCTTCTTCTCAGCAGTTGGCTGGGGACAGTGGAGCAGCAGTGACTCTGCTTCTTACTCAGTTGTGGTCTACCCTCTTGAAGCACTTACAGCTTTCTTCCTTGAGTGTAAGGGGTGGGACATCCGCCTTCCTTCTGAGGAGTAAAGCCCAAAGCACTGAAATAGTCCAGTGTGGGTCTGCACCAGAGCTCTCCCATAGCCAGAGGTGGAACATAACCTGCAATGGATTCAGGACTTGGGAAATGGGCACTGGGATGTCCCACTGGGGTGTCTTGCTAAGCTCATAAATATCTCAGCCATGTGGTCTTTAAACTCACTCTCTTTTTTTCAGGTGAGGGTTTCCACAACTACCACCACACCTTCCCATTCGACTACTCGGCCAGTGAGTTGGGCCTGAAGTTCAACCCCACCACCTGGTTCATTGACTTCATGTTTTGGTTGGGGTTGGTCACTGACCGCAAGCAGGCTCCGAAGGAGATGATCCAGGCTCGTAAGGAAAGAACTGGAGACGGCAGTGCTTGAAAAGCAATGCTTCGCTGTGCCAGCACTGTCATACATGTTGGCTGGGGTGTGTGCATCCCTGTGCCTGTGGTGGGTTTCTTTTCCTCTGGGTAAAATTAGTTCTTTTCAGTTGGGCTGAATTAATTCCCCAAGGATAGATTCAGCCCCAGCTTTTTTTTCCTTATTAACTGTCTCATGTCCAGACTTCAGGCTATTAAGTGTAAAAATGTTATATATTATTTAATATTATAGTTAAACAGGAGAGAGATTTGATTTTAGTCACTGTAGTTCAGGTCTGAAATACCTTGTAATTTGCTTGTTCATGGTAAACATTGGCAGGGTGGAGGAACTAACTGTCCTTTTCAAGTGCAGCTAAGGGAGATTTTTGTTTCTACTCTTAATCAGATATGCTTTTGAGATGCATCTCTTGGAGGGGATGGATCAGGGCCCAATGTGCCGTTTCAGCTACAGGCTGACGGAGGAGACAGTAATAGCACCAATGAAAAACAGGATATCCAAGGGGAAAAAATCAGCCTAAATTTAGTTAGATGTTAGTTGGAAAACCTGCTTTCTTCTTTCTGTTAGCCCTGTTAGGCAGCCCAGTGCGCTGCTGTCTTTGCTAAATATGAAACCCATTTATTGCTGAGCAGGCTTTTGTGTTGAAGATTAGTCTATACAGGCCAAAATACCAACTGATGCTATGTTGAGATGATTCCTTTGTTGTTGCATATGCATTGTACTTTGTAAAGGTATAGAGCTCAACCATGTCTTAAGCCAAATAAAGCTTCAGTTTCAATGTTGGGAGACCTAAGTTATATTCTAATTGGTCATGGCCATCGATGCATGCATATTTTAGCTCCTTTTGCACAAGAGGCCTCTTCATTTCTTTTTCTGCCTTTGACTAGCAGGTCTTAGAAGACTGACCTTTATCTAAGTCATCGTCTCTACTAATATTTCAGCTGCATGCAACATCCATTGATTTCTGAGCAAAATATAAAGACAGTTATGTAGCTTCTGGATTTTAACAGTTGCCTTGTTTAACAAACAAAATAAAAAAGGGAAAAAAAGGAAAAAATACGTTAAAAAAAGATAAAAAAAGGCATGTGGAATTAATGGGACTTATAGCCCTTTGTGTTAGATGTTAGCCAGCGCAGGAGAAAGGCTTTGTACTGTCAGCACTGGACTGCTGGAGCACTTTTGAAGATAGAGGGCATGATTTTCATTTATAAAGAAGGTCACTGCCTTGCCCCATGGGGAAGGGAGTGCCTGTGTCCCAGCTGCACAGCCCCATGCCCTGAGCAAGACAGGGATGTCAAGATAACTGAGACTCAGGCCCAGATATTTTCAGGAAAGATGTAGAACTGGAGGAAGAAAAAAACAAACCTAAAATGGTTTCTTTTCTGTTCTGTTTCTTGTTTTTTGAATGATGCCATATAATATGAAAGAGTTGTCTTTAGTCTGTATTTCATCCAGCAGGTGTTTTAACAGTGTTACTTTGCCATTAATGATGTGTAAACTCTTGAGTGATTTACAATAAACAGTTATGAGTTAGCTTGGCTGCTGTGATTTATTTGGAGATGTCTCACAAAGTGAAAGGGCTTTGTGCACCGCACATCAGAATTACGGAATTGTTTCACTTGTCATTTCCACCTATTCATTTGCTGCAGCGTTTCCCAAACACATACCCCTCGGCGTTTCTGGTTTCCTCATTAGTGGGAGAGGAGTGTTGTCAAACAGAAAGGCGCCAAGACATTTGATTAGTTTGGGCTTAGCAGCCAAGCTGGTAGTGGGGGGGGGGGGAAAGAAACTTCAAACTGACATAAGGTTGAAAAGAGACTATGGCAACTTCTTACATGTGAAAATCCCACTTCAGTAGCAAAATATCATCTGAGTGTGACTGCAGGACGGTGCTTTGGTAATAAAAATGAAGCTTTTTGTTTAGATTTTTCTGGGCTTTTGTCTGTGTTTCTGCCGAGATGTGCTTGGGTGTGACACAAGCGTGTTGATGCGCATTCATCTGGAGCCAGGGCCATTTGACAGACACACACACAGCCGAGCAGGAGACGTTTCCCTACCATCTCCTACAGTGCCTGCAGGAGGGGTTGGATACAGCTCTCAGAGCTGCGACTTTTCCAACCTCCTGGTTACAAAAATAGCACAGTTGCTTCCTTCTTTGCATGGTTGATGGGAAATTGGAGAGGGGGAAAAAATTGATGGAGGTGATGGGTTTGGACTTGGTGCTTGAGTGTAGGATGAAGCTGGGAATATGTACAAATGCCTGATCTTATTGGTGCTCCCATCATTTCATTTGTGCAGTTTCCTATCTGAAGAACTGCAGTGAATGTGCTTTAAAGGCACTTGGATACGCATTTTCCTGTTGATCTTTATCATACTTTAGATCTTTTATTTTTCTCTTCTTCTTTTGTACTGCTATTACTCAGACTTCCTTAAGCCAATTCCTGTCTTGTGCATGATGTAAGAAAAACAACTGACCCTGCAAAAGGGGTACATGCTTCTCATGGTTTAAGCCCTGCTGGTAACTAAGAACCACAGAGCCACTCACTCACTCCCCCTGCCATCCTCCCCTCACTCCCAGAGGGATGGGGAGGAGAATCGAAAGAGTGCAACTCCCACGGGCTGAGATAAGAACCTTCCAGTAACTGAGGTATAACACAAACCACTGCTGCTACCACCAATAATAATAATGATAAGGGAAACAACAAGAACTGCTCACCACCTGCTGACTCATACCCAGCCCAGTCCGAGCAGTGATCTCACCCTTCCAGGTAACTGCCCCCAGTTTATATAGTGGGCATAATGTGCTGTGGTATGGAATACCTCTTTGGTCAGCCCGGGTCAGGTGTCCTGTCTCTGCTGCTTCTTGGCTTCCCTTCCTCCCTGACAGAGCATGAGGCTCAGAAAGTCCTTGGTCAGACTAAACATTACTGAGCAGCAACTGAAAACATCGGTGTTATCAGTGCTGTTCCCAGGCTGACAGTCAAAACCACAGCGCTGCACCAGCTACTAAGAAGGAGAAAAATGGCTGCTACTGCTGAACCCAGGACAATGCTGTTTTGAACCCTTGACTACGTGAAATGACAACAAGGTAGGTTTTCCCCTCCCTAATCCTGCCAGAATAAGACTGCAGCAGCAACAGCAACTCCAGTGAGATTTAGGGAGCTGAGATTTTGAACTCATTAGCAAGTTAGTCATGGGTTTGAAAACCTGAAAGCAAGTAAACATCATTCAGAAAAGAGAAAGCTCCTCCATCAGGTGTCTTATCTTGGAGCTTGTGCTACCAGAATTCCTGTTTCTGTAGATGAACTTCTCCATGTGGTGGAGCTGATCAAAAAATATTCATTAGCTTTTGTGGGAAAACTAGATTTTTATTTTAAAGAGAATGCCTAGAATTTTGGTAAAACAAGGAATATTTTCATGCATTTCCTTTCTTGCTTAGTAGTTATGATTTTTTGGGGGGGAGGGGGTTGTTTTGAACTTTCTGTTCGTGCATTTTGGAAGACATTTTGGTCATGTTCTCTAGTGTCAACTCCCCTTCCTCAAGAAGATGTAAGATCTCTGGGAGGCAGGAAGAGGGGGATCCATCCATGCAGGGACAAGGGTAAGTCGTGAAGCCTCGGTAAGGTGGGCATCAAGGCATGAGCTGTACTCATTTCTGAGGGCTTTGGCACCACTCCTGTTCTGGTAGTCAAGGTCCCCAGAAAGACCCCACTTTCTGAGCAGTGCAAAAGCATGGGGGGCTGGTTGGCTGGCTGCAGGCTAGGCTAAGCCAAAGATGTAGAGACTGGCAAACTTTTCTATGACCTGATGCTCTGACAGTGCGTGGTCTTCCGTCATATCTAACTCTGGCATTGGTATGTTAAACTATCTGAAACAACTCCATGTAGGACTGAGAACAAGAGGTATTTGTATGTTGTCACATGCAGTGTTGCAGTGTTTCCATGCCGTCAGTTTTGGCACACAGCAGGGACTTGATCTTTTTTACCTTTTATCCCAGAACTGGTGTGGGGCCCTCGGGAAGTGCAGCATTGGCTCAGGAGCCAGGGGCTCCATCCACAGCAGAAACCCCTGAGCAAGTTGCTTTCTATGGTGGGGTGGCTCGAGAAAATCCTATGCGCAATCACTAAAGAAGGATTTCAGCTGCAGCTTACAGCATGTACTTGGCTGTGCAAACATTGATAAAGCCCCATCAGGGCTGTGCACAAACACAGCCTGCAAGGTGTGGGTGTGAGGCTGAGGTTGTGATAGCCGATTATGGAGGAGCTTTCAGGCTCTGTCTGTAACCCCCGCTCTGCTGCAGTTGGGTACACAGGCTGGGCTGTGTTCAGGTAATCCCCTGGAGTAAACCTGCTAGTGCTAGAGTTACACCTTGGAAAAGGGGCTGTGGTGAGAGGGAGGGTGCTGGCACTGAAGTGGGAGATTGCTTGGAGAGGTGCAGGGATGCAGAGGAGGCTGCTTGAGGCATTGGGGGCGGATTCTGACTGCTGTTCCCTTGTAACCCAGGGTGGTGTCTGCAACCTTATCTCCCTCTGTATCTCACAAGTGCAAGGCAACTGCTGTCCTCTGGCTGGCATAGATGAATTTTCACACCCAGAAATCAGTAGACAGAACATGGCTTTCTGGGAATAAGCCCTGAAGATGGGAAATGACTTTATGTATCGCATTGAGGAGTTGGGGTGGGAGGCTCCCAGGAAGAAAACAAGAAGTCTTGTGAAAGGAATCATGTCCATGCAAGCTTGGCAGTCCATGCCAGGCTGGAAATGTGTTGACAGAGCTATGGGCTTTGGTCAACTGATGTTTGGGGTATTTGCACCTGGGAGGGCTCTCAGTAGGGAGGGATTTTTAGTGGCTGAGGGTGTACCAGCTACCAGACTGTGGCCCCAAAGGCATGGCCAGGCTGGACTTGGTCTAACTTGATATTTTTGCTCCTGGACTTCTCTGTAGCTGCACCCTTATATAGAAAGGGTCTCACAGGGAGTTATGTGGCTCCTTTTGACCACCTTTTGGGAATCAAGGTACAATTTCCCTTAAGATCTTTTAAAGAAGAAGAATGAAAAGAAGAACCAAAAGCAGAGCCCAGTCTGATAGGAGACATTTGCTAACACAGGCCCAAGTGCCCCAGTTCCCACAATGGGTCTGGCCCAGTGAGGGAGCTGAAATCTCTGGCACCCAGGGATGTGCACCTAGCAGTGTCAGCCTCACTAGGCAGCAGGAGACAGGGGAAAAACCCCAAACTCCTAAAGCCTAGCAAAGCACTGAGTCTGTGGAGGAGCTGGGGGGCTCCTGCATGGGCAGAGCTGCCCAACGGATGGTTTGGAGGCTTTTGCTGTTTAAATCAGCCCTTGCACATGCCAGGCTGCAGTACTCATCTGCACATACCAGGACTTCAAGGTTTCTTCTCATCTACACAGTTCCTGAGCACATCCAGGGATGATGACTCCACCACTTCCCTGGGCAGCCTGACCACCTTTTGGTGAAGAAATTGTTCTTAATATCCAGTCTAAACCTCCCCAGCACAGCTTGAGGCCATTTCCTCTTGTTCTATCACTTGTTACTAGGTAGAAAAGACCAGCCACCTCCTGGCTCCATCCTCCTTACGGGCAGTTGTAGAGAGTGACAAGGTTGCCCCTGAGCCTTCATGTCTCCAGACTAAACCTACCAGTTCCCTCAGCTGCTCCCCATCAGACTTGTGCTCCAGGCCCTTCACCAGTTCTGTTGGCCATTTCTGGACACACTCCAGCAGAGTTAGAACCCTTACAGTATCATGGGCAAGTCATGTTTATCCCATGTATTTGCCATCATGTTTTTTTACTTCTCTTTTTACCGGGGGGATTGATTTTTTGTATCCATTTTCTCAATTTCCCCCTTACCATGTAAATGGTGTATTTTCTTGCAGCAAGATGGGTGGGTCCCTTCAATTTGCTGCTCCAGTCCCAAATCCAGGTGAATATTTCTCAGTTGGGTTCATGTGGGCAAGATGGGAAGAGGAAGTACTTCGTCTTGGAGAGCTGGAGTCTCTGGGTATCTCTTCAGGAGAGAGAGCGCATTTTGCAGGTGAGTGCCTTCCCAGCACATTCCAAAGAACACCCATTAATGCCAATGCCAAGATGCACATGCTCCGATGGCAGCCGTTCAGCAACACAGCATTTGGAGAAATGAAGCCTATCACAATATTTAAAAAGCTGGCTAAAGGAACAGATTGCTTTGATGAGACATGATCTGGCTAATTAAATCAGGGTTAACACTAACTGAGAAACAGTTGTTTTGGCACTGTATGTAACCGATGCATAAGGGTAGAGAGCAACTCCAGTGGCTGCTGCTGCCCCATTCCCCTGCCACTCACTATCCTGGGTGGGCAATTGTCCTGGGTTCAGCAGTAGCAGTCGTTTTTCTCCTTGGTAGCTGGTGTGGCGCTGTGCTTTTGACTTCGGCTTGGGAACAGTGTTGATAACACCAATGTTTGGTTACTCCTTAGAATGTTTTGGTCTGGCCAAGGACTTTCGGAGCCTCATGCTCTGCCAGGGAGGAGGGGGAGCCGGGAGGAAGCAGAGACAGG
>JANRGW010034290.1:0-28414 GCA_024733675.1 Psilopsiagon aymara | reverse complement strand
TCCCTTTTCCAGTCATCGGGAACTTCACCTGACTGCCATGATTTTTCAAATATGATGGACAGTGGCTTAGCAAATTCATTCGGCAGCTTCTTCAGGACCCTCAGACGGATTTCATCAGGTCCCATAGACTTGTTCAAGTTGTTAAGATGGTCTCAAACCAGATTCTCTCTTACAGTGGGCCCAGGATCTTCATTCTCACAGTCCCTGTGTCTGCCTTCCAAGACTTGGGTGGTGAGGTCAGAGCATTTGCCAGTACAAAGTGAGGCAAAGAAGTCATTAAGAACCTCAGCCTTCTCCAAATCCAGGGTGGCCAGTTCTCCTGATAAGCTTCGGGAGAGGGCCCACATTGTCCCGAGCCTGTCTTTTATTCAATGTGTACCTATAGAATCCCTTCCTGTTATCTCTCACATTCCTATCCAAGTTGAATTCTAAGTGGCCCTTAGCTTTCATAACCTGGTCCCTAGCTTCCTGGATAACATCCCTGTATTCTTCCCAGGCCACCTGTCCTTGCTTCCACCTTTCATAAGCCTCTTTTTTCCTTCTAGTTTTCCTCAGCAGCTCCTTATCCATCCAAGGAGGTCTCCTGGCTCTCCTGCTGCACTTCCTTCTAGTAAGGATGCAACAGTCCTGAGCTTGTAGCAGGTGATCCTTGAATATCAACCAACAGCCTTGGGCCCCCCTGACCTCTGGGGCTATATCCCATAGAACCTTACTAAGCAGGTTCCTGAAGAGGCCAAAGTCTGCTCTCTTGAGGTCCAAGGCAGTGAGCTTGCTGCACGCTCTTCTCACTGTCCTAAGGATCTCAAACTTGACCATCTCATGACCGCTGCAACCAAGGTGGCCCTGGAGCATCACATTTCCAACCAGCCCTTCCCTATTGGTGAGCACAAGGTCAAGCACGGCACCTCTCCTTGCTGGCTCCTCTATTACTTGCAGAAGGAAGTTGTCTTCTGCATAATCAAGGAACCTCCTAGATTGCTTGTGCTGGGCCATACTGCCCCTCCAACAGATATCAGGGTGGTTGAAGTCCCCCACGAGAACAAGGGCCTGCGAGCGTGAGCATGTTCCTATCAAATAGGCTTTACTTACTGGCATTAAACACTTCTGATATAATACATGCCCTTCATTGATGTAGCCTTTGTATATGACAGATTTGACAGTTCTGAAGGCACAAAGGACTACTTTGAATTACTAAATGTATTTTTTGATTTAGACAGGATGGAGGATAGAGGTTTGGTAGGTTTTTTTCCTTTTTAAGTATAAGGTCATTTTTTCCCTCTTTCACATATGGGCTACTTCACAAATACCATCAGTAGGCACATCTGAATTACAAGGAGCCTAAGCAATAAGTTCAGTAAATGTCACTCCTTCTCCCTACACCTTTACCTCCCACATATAACACCTACTACTCTGACAGCACCAAAAATATGGTTTGATTTTTTCTTTCTTGCAAGTGTTCCCTCCCCCTCCTTATCTTCACACAGCTTTGCAAAATATGACAGTTAAGCAATTAACAACTTATAAGTAAACATTCTTATTTGCAGTAGGGAAATTGTAGTACATCTGTCACAATCAGTAACACTACTGGAGACAAGGTGATACACACTATGATAGCCTGGGAACCACAAGCTCACAAAAAACGTAAACTTCCAAATTTGCTTCTTGTATGCTTCAAAAGTTAAAACAACATGAAACAGAGCAAGAATTGTGTACTTCATTCCAGCTTAGCATAACATATCATTGCATCTAGATCCCTTATTCAATTTACGTTCATCAGATAGAAAAAAAAACATATCAAGAGGGGGAAAGAAAAATTAACATTTTCTTCTACATAAACTGCTATTACCTATATGTAACTATGAAAACACAAGATCCAGGTTGCTACTTTGATCCTTTTTATAACTGCTAAACTTGGTTCAAAATTAAGTCCAAGAAATCATCTCATCCTGTTCTTATACTGCTCATGCTTCTTTTTCACACAGAAAAGAAGTAGAGTTTCTCTTAATATAATCCTAGCTTTTTTAAAAATAGAAGCTTTTTGTATATTACTGAAAGATTTGACAGGGTAATTAATGTTCCATGGAAAAAGACTTTAATAATGAAAGGGGAGTAAGGAAAGAACAATAATTAATTATGGATTAGTTTAATTAAACTTGCCTTAAATATGCTCTAGGATACTTAAATTGAAAAAGATTCATCTATCTATAGCCATAAAGATTAGTCCAAGCTCCAAAAAACTCAAACAATGTATCTTCACACTTTGCAGAATCTTGCCTGAGGGATACTACTGCGCAGATTTCAGTTCAGATTCAATAACAGCTTTTATATCCAAAAACTACGGTTTGCACCTCGAGAATGTTAAAGAACCAATCATCTGAGGATTGTGTGGGAACAACAAATTGATTTTTTTATGCTTTAAGGGCTGAAAATTGGGGGGGGGAGGGGGGGGGGGAAGGACTTCAATCACAACTAGAAGATTTTTCCTTGGAAAGGTACAGGTTGTCTCCCTAGAAAAATGTTTAGAAAATCCCTCCCTAAATTATTAAACAATATTCTCTAATTCTGATACAAAACACTTCTGTTGCACACAGATATTTTTGTTTTAATCACAGCCATTCATTTTTGCCCAGAACAGACCACACAAATCTCACAGTACGTTTGTCCTTTAACTCTTCATTCATACTGGCATGAGAAATGTCTATCCTTATTCTAAGAAAGTCATATGCAGTATGCCCCTGTGGAAAAAATTTCTTTTAAGTTACTGCAGCTCTTTTAGGTCAAAGATTATTGTAGACCATACTTGGCCTTGTCCACTTCTTCATTCCTCTCTTTATCCCCTTTTCTGCATTTCCTCCCTACACATATTACTTTCCCAGCTCATCTGCATCTTCTGCTATTCTCCCAAGCATGTACCTGCCCTCTGCCTTGTTTCCTTCTCCATACTAACCCAGTCATGTGCCCCAACTGTCTTCTTTAGCGTTCTAAAATACATTCCTCTCCTGTCAATTGCTGGCCCCTGCATTACCACTTCTGGGTTTGGATACCAGGGACAGAATTTATTCTCATTCATCATCTTCTGGCCCAGATCCATTAGACTTGCGCACACAGTCTCCAGCCTTGTCACCTAGGAATTTGTAGTGCAGAAAGAAGCAGCATTATCTGAGGGCTGTAAGTTCTTTTACTGTGTAGACCACAGACTGCAAAAGAAAAAGGCTTGACATAGCTGGTTTTGCTTGATGGTTCCTAATATCTCTTTCCACTGTGAGAACAGAAAACCAAGACATCCTAAGGCTGGCTCTCAGCGGCATGAGTTTGCTACTTTGCAAACTTCAGGAGGCCACAAAAAGAGGATGGAAATACAAAAAAGCAATGTCATACTTTTGGACTATGCACAGCTTGCTTGTGCTGGGGTATTTTCCCCTCCCTGGTGACTGTTTTAGCCAGAGAGCCTAAGATATAAACATGTCCCCTGCCCACAGTCCCTTCTCACCTGCAGAGAGAGAGCTTGCAAGTCAAGCTTGAAAAAGTACTATAGAGCATGTAAAAAGAAGTGTACAGGAACCCACTTGTTTGAAATTGCTGACATTTTGGAGGATGAAAGAAGCTTAAAATCTCCAAGGCTCCAGCCTCAGAAGTACAAAAAAAAAAAAAAAAAAAAACAACCTTCCCTTTAAAACGTGAAGAGCCGTAAGAAAAACTGCCTATCTCCGTATTTGGAAGTTCATATATTTAAGTCCCTAGAGGAAATAAATAGGTTAGGAAACTGACAGTGAAAAATAACTGATTGAAAATAAGTCTGATTTTCTAAGTTTTAGTTCTGTTTTTAAAATGAGAAACAGGTCTTAAAATGAAATAATCTGCAAAAGCAATATCAAATCAATTTAGCCACCAAAGGGTAAGAAGTTAGGAAAATAAAAGCTAGGAATAGTCTGGCCAAAGCATCATTTGCTTTCAGGCAATGGGCATGTTTATCAGCAGTGACAGGCATCCTGCTACAGTTTTTGCCACCAAGCAATAACAGAAAAGAAAATCACTACTTTTTTATTCTTTTTTTTTTCTTTTTAATGCAAGTAATAGGTTGCCTTACAGCACAGATTAACTGTATCCTAAAACTGGTACTGTAAGTCTCTCAGTAATACACACACCCAATTTTTGAGAATATGCTAGAATAGATGTAAAATGTAAAGGATAACATTCTGTATCTCATATGCTGATGATGCTTGCAGAGGTAAAGCTGACTAGCATCTATCACTAGCTTTGAGAACAATTTGAAATTAGAAAAGTAAGTCTGCACTACTTGTAGAGAAGGAAGACGGGCGAGTTAGGACAGCAAAGCAACAGGCGAATATTTTGCTATCCTCAGATGGGGTATGACTAGATCCCAGTTATCTCTGCAGTGTGCCTAGGACCCTGGGGGATGCAAAGACTATGGACAAATTACAGCTGTTTCCAGGTTTTTCTGTCTTGCACTATGGGCATCTATACATGTTTCAGGACTACAAAACAGACAGCAGTACTGAATGCTTCTCAATTATAGCCAGAATCTAGTTTGGATGCATTATTTATATTACTTTCTCCCATATCTTTGGACCTCAGTTTTGCCACAGAAAAAGTGCTCTGAAAATAGTGTTTGCATATTTAAATGAGAGAAGGAACTGGTATCCCTTACATTTTACATTTCTGGAGGTCTTAAGGGAGACATGAGGATGCAGAGTAAATAGCTTAAATTTAGAGAACAGGCTGTAAGCAACTAAAGCTTTGCTTCTCGCAAAACTACAGTCAGTGTGATTAATGGTTCAGGAATTGTATTAAAGTGCAATAGCTTTCCCTGTAGACTGGTAATACCCAGGAGACAACAATCTTTGAATGAGAACATTAAATTTGACTTCTGTATTCTAAAGAGATAAATAATAGTCTCTTAATTTAGATAGATCTCTCTATAAAAGCAGCATCTTCCCATTTTGATCAAAAATTCAGCAATTAAATAAAGAAGTCAGGCTCATGAGAAAAAGGGAGAATCTGCATGAAGCAGTCCTCTCATGTAATTAATATCAACAAATTGATGGGCATTACATCTGCTTAGCACTTTCTAATATTGTGACTCAGAACTGCACTGTAAAAGCTGTACACTCCGCTAACAGTTCCTCTGTTAAAGGCTTGTTTGTGCTGAAGGAAACTCGTCAACTGTCTGAGTAAAGAGGGATTTAGAGCTTCAGTTATGGCTGGGCAAAAGATAACATCTCAGAAATTTTGGGGGTTGAAGAGTTCACCCTAACTACTTTGAACTTTCTCACCATTCAGATCAAGCAACAGCCATCAGACATTTGATAACTGACCTTAATTTTTGGGGAACAGACCCTAGCAGGCTACTGACTTGTTAAAGAATACAGGGAAATCCATAAAAATGAAGGTTAAATGCAGAGTACACACATGCATGGATGAAAGCCAACATAAAAACAGTGCTCCAGGCAAAGGTGCCCTTACCAGGCTCTCCTCCCTTGCTGGTGGCTTAATAAAGCTTGTTCTGATGACAAGAAGATTATATTTCACCACAAGTTTAGCAGTACTGTCTGTATCATAGTCACTGATTAATGCACTGACCCTTGACTCATTAACCTCAGCAGTGACAAAACAAAAGGCAAAGGCTCACAGCCCCATATTTTAAATTGGTTTAAGGATGGACCTTCCTGTGTGGTAATGGTGGTTCTTGCAGAGTTGTCTGTGTGAATAAGCACAGGCCTTTTTTACCCCCTCCTTAGCCTTTTCTGAAATTCACTAGTAACAGAAAAGTAAATAGGTAACTGTTCCAACATAGCCTTAAATAATTACAAGAGTTGCATTCTTTGCCTACCTGAAAATCCAGAGCAGCTCATGCAACAGTAAACAAACTTTTACTCAATTCTAAAATAATACGAATGGAGAAGACAGATGATGGTAAGACTTAATCTAGTTTTTATTGGGCAGAATTTTAAAGAGCCTGGATGCCTCTCTCAGACAACTGAAATCGGAATGCAAGTTCTAAATAAACTTCTTCCAGGCGCAGCTGCAGGTACCAGTTCACAATATAACAGACATTGAACTGTGCCATTTGCTGTGGACACAGTGCAGTTTTAACAAATGCAAGGAGATTCAGCTGTGCCTAGGAGTTTTGTTCTTCATGGCAAGCCCAACTGGAAAAAACCTTGAAAAAACCTAACTCATTGCACCATAATGGGCTTGAGCAATCCCTGTCTTTCCAGAGCTGGGAAACCAAGCAAGGCTACAAAATGGAAGCCAAATGTTCAGATGACACTGGGGGCTTAGGAAAAAGGAGAAGGCAACTGGTGGAAGGTCCAGGCCACCCATACTTTCCTTCTCGTTCCATGTTTCATCTAGTGCATGACCCAGGACAGCTACATCCACTTCTGCCTTCTTCAGTTTCCCCGCATGCTACACAGAGAGGCTAGGGACTGCACTTGGGATAACTGGTTTGCTGCATCTTGCTGCCTGGTTTTGGCACAGGTGCATAAAGGAGCCCCAAGGCACTCCTGCAGCACACATGCATACACATCAGTTGGTGATAGGTGTGTTGCGAAAATTAACCTGGAGTTTCAGAGGCTTGTTTGAAGTACAAGGGAATACTAGCTACATTTCAAAGCAATGCTAGTGCGAGGCAATGAGAGAGTAGTTCTATGCTTTAAATGCTTTGTTTTCCAAATTTTTCGAAGGGCAGAGAGTGGAAAGTAGAGCTGCAAGGCTGCACATCAGGCTGGGAAGCACTGGGACATTAGGCTTTGTGGATGACTGAGCTCCCCAGGCAGGCCAGAGGAGCACAATAGCCACCCCAGGAGCCTGGTTATAGGAGTAGTGGAGTTCACAGCCAGAGGACAGTGCTGGCAAGAAATACCTCCCTTCTCTGATTTAAAATTAAGGCAAGGAAAGAACTGCTTGCTAGTATAAAAACAAGCCTGGAGAACAGAACTGAACACTTCCCCTCTGCTGTGTAGGCTGCTATGAAGCATGCCGAGCAGGCACTGCTGCTGAACAGCTGGAAGAGTTCGCATCAGCGGGAGCACAAATACATAGCCTTAAGCGTATTCATTGCTGACACCAGGAACAACCTAAATGCCAGTGCCTGAGTCACAACAAACCAGCATTCTGACAGATTTTACAGTCACTTACTGTAGTGATGTGCCTTACAATACACCATCAGCTTACAACTGCCACAGTACTACTGACCTCTGCTTGGGACACCTTCATTCCTATGTTCTGATCCAATTATTTTCAATCCTCAATTAAGTTACTTTAGGCATGAAAAAAAAAAAAAAAAGAAAAATTGAATGGGAGAAGAGGAAAAGTTTGTGCCTATAGTCTTACAGCTGTATCTGTAATTCCAATCACAAATTATTCTTTTACATGATAGTCAGGCAGAAGCTACTGCCAGTACTTCATACCCTCCTTTTGAGCATTCACAACTTCTATTTAAATTAGCAAGCAATCAACACCCACAGCAATTAACATCACATACACAGAACTTCAGTGCAATTTCTAGTTGTTCTTCTCTTCCATGAAAATTTTCATTGCAAGGTGTTTGTTTTGACAAATTCTTTTTTATTTAAGAATTCTAGGTAGTTTTCACTGAGTTTCAAACAGATTTTCCATTTCAGTTAGTCATGATATACTTGAGGTATATGTACTACCAATATAAAGCAACACATCAAAATTTTGTTTCTTCTTATGTATTATGACTTCACAAATTCCACCAGGGAAATCAGTATAAAAATTTTCACTATCAGCTATGCATTAATAAGAAAAAATAACTCAAGTGGAATGGATCTAAGGACCAACAGAACTCTGAATTTGGCCATAACCATTTGTGTATTACAATAAGAACTGAAACTGCCTGATGTCAAAGGCACTATCAAAACCTGAACCAATACTCAGCTACGCTGAATCTAGAAAGCACACATTTCTCATCAATGCCCACTCCTTTTCAATTCACATTCCCACACACCAAGCATCTTCCCCCATACTTGTCACAAGAAAGTCATTTATATTTACATATGTGCTCATAGCAGGAGTGGTACCAAAATACTGTTCCACAGACCAAAGTATTACATAAGACACCATCCATAGAACAATAACCAGATACATGTTCTGTGCAAGCTGGGGCCCCATCAGATAGAAGTCACATATGACGTCTTTCCTCTTTGGTTCATTCTCTCCTTGACAGTAAGTATTCCTTCAACAATACAGACATATTAAAAAAAAAAAAAAAAACAAACTAATACCTTCTTAAATAATGACAAAGAATGCTTTTATTTCTGACAATATTTGGAATAAAAATATACAATTCCTGATGCAATCGGGTGTTGAGGTCATATTAACATTTACAGTACAAAATTAGTGCAAAAAATAAGCTACTAAAGTCTCCAAAATCAAACATGCATCACATATGTTAAGATACCTGCACATATAGTTAATGAGATTTTTACCAAACCTGAGCTAAGTTACAAGGAGGTAAGAAGATTTTAATATTTTAGTTGGCAATGTAGTCTGGACGAAAAGAGAGAATAGCAGGTGTTTCAGTAGAGCTGTGCATTTGTATTTCTATGGTTTATTGTAACCCCTGCTAACTCAAAACAAAACTCAGCTGGTGTGAACTGAAATGAGAGATTTCAGTGAAAACACTATAAGCTTAAGTATCAGAACCAATGTTTGTACCTGTACTGTGCTAATGCCTAGCAAGCCTGGACTATGTTAGTTTTCCTTGCATATAATTCTAAGCCCAACTAATTTTTCATCATTGAAACTAAGGCTTTCGGGGCCAGGGAAAGGAAGGAGTTAATTTGAAATGGTATCTCCTAATGAGCAAATAAAGATCAGGAACCTCAGAGACTACTTATGCAAGAGCAGGGAAATTACCTTTGCATGTTTAGTTTTCAAGAGATGAAGGGAAGAGAGAAATAGAATTATGGCCACAGTGGAGAAATTATGAGAAATGCAACTTGTGTGGTTCAGGCAGCTTCAGGCAGTTCTGAAAGATTTCAGAAGGTGAACAGATTCCTTTCTCATTAATGAAGGGGCCCTGACTCTAGATCTGCTGAACTCACTCTGAGTGGAAAGCTATTCAGCTCTCTCTTTTGATTGAAAGCATGAGCCTGTTACTTATGAGCTCTTGGTAGCTTTCCTTTTAGTAGATAGTTGGGGGAAGGGGGAAGAAGTTGGCTAGAAGAGAGGAAGGAAAAGATGCTTAGCAAAAAATGCTGGCAGTTGAAAATGGGACTTTGCAGGACAGGCCTTTGAGGAAAGGTTAAAAGCTTACAAGGTAAGTGATGCCTTTCCTGGGCTGTTTTCTTTCTCCTTATTTTTACCAATATATTAAGAAGAAAACTTCTCTGTATCTTCAGTCCACCATTAGCTTCCTACTTACTTATAGTCTTACCAAATTATTTATTCTGCTAGCATTGAACTAAAAAAAAAAAAAAAATTGCTGATTTTCAATTTTCTTTCTGGTGGAGAGCAGCTGTATTTGAATAATGCTAAAAAGTACACTAAATAAATAAATTCCTGACCATCTTCACTGCTGAAACAGGGAACACGCAGCTTGCTGTTCTAAACTGTAAACAGCCACAAGCTCTCATTAGACTTTGTGTGGGCTTAAAATGTTCTTTTAGTCCTTTGCAGCTGAAAGCTGAACACAGTTTATCTTTGAAAGACTATGAAAGATTATGTTGGGCCATTTGCCATAACTGTATAGGAATGCTTCTCAAAGTGATCAGAAAAGCAAGCAGATAACTAGCTAGCTCAGTTTTGAGGACAGTATTGCCAGCTTGATGTTTCTGCTAAAGGTTGCCTTAGTATTTAAGACAGAAAAATCTTCTAAACTGAGCAGACATCTTGCTAGGAAACTGAACAGTCAACTTCACGATAAATCTAAGTACCAACTGTATATTGTCATGGGTCATAACTCCAGTGCTGTAACATTTGAAGTGGTATGATCTTGATTTGAGAGCTCCTAGGTATATAGGATATTAATAGCCACTTTGACAGAGATAGTACACCAGACTTAAAAAAATAGGTAAAATCTTCACTTTACCCTTGTGAGGCATGTTAATAAGACAATTTGAATCTGAATTTAACACACAAAATACATAAAGAATCTGACCTTAAAAGTCAAGTGTATCATCACATTGTAAAGGAATGGGTTATAAGGTAAAACAGGGGTAAAAAGAAAGTTAAAGAGATTTAGCTCAGAAATGAAAATAGTGACTTATGATTACCAGAAAAAGAGTAATACAGCTTACTGCAAATTACACAGGAAAGCACTAGTGCTTTACATGTTGGGGTTCACTAGATTTTCAGGTATTTTTTAGGAAATGGGTGGTGTTTCAAGCCATAAACTTGCTGTGCATCGAAAGCTAAATTCAGCAAAACAGGACCCTGCACACTGCATCCTCACAAACAGTACACAACGTAATTACCCAGCACATCCCACTGCTTCAACAGCAAACATCTTCTAATTCTCACTACACTCTTAAACAGTTTCACCTGAATTTGGGTCAAATTTGGAGGGGAAAGGAGGAAACAGGTATAAGAAAAGCAAGTAAAGGATATTTAAGATACACAGAAGTGTTGACTTTTTGCATAATTGTCTTGCAGGACCAAAAGGAAAGATTAGGTAGCAGGGAAAATCAACCTTTACTTGGGGCTTTCTGCAAAATCTACTGAAGTTACTTAGATGAGGCTCTTTTTTGTCTCCAGTGAGTTTTATTCCAAGACCCAAGTCTGCATCATTGGACATGATTAACTATGACACCCTTCTATAAGATAATTAGGAATTTATCATCATTTATTTTTGGAAGAAGAATGGGGAATCACTAGCAAAACAGTATTTCCTCTCTCTTTAAAACACAAACATACGTACACCACAAGAGCAATGCTGTCTGCTGACTTGATGCTCTCTTGCTATGTGAACATACAAGACAATTGGAGACATTCAGGTTCTCTCCAAAGTTAGGCCAAAATTAGCAGTTATGAATAATGTATTAGGTTTTGTAGCAACAGTAATGCTGAGCAGAATAAAGATGAAAGTTTAGCTTAGCTGCGAATACATGAAACAGGTAAGCAACACACGGTTTCCTTTAACAGATACATTGAATTGTACATCCTCAGAAGTTCAATTAACAAAACATACGTCAAAACAGAGTTTTGCGACAGGTTATAAACTGCTTTCAGATGCAATTCAGATGTTTTGGGGATAATATTAGAAAACACAGCTTTTTGTAAAACTTCTTCTAACTTGCCCATGAGGTTGCTTAGAGGAAACAGCCAGAAGCTTAGCCATGACAAGTGCAAGGTCCTGTACCTGAGTCTGAGCAATCCCAGGCACAGCTGGGCAGAAAAGAGATTCAGAGCAGCTCTGTGGAGAAGGACCTGAGGGTGTTGATCAATGAGAAACTGAATATGAGCTGTCAGTGTGCTCTTGCAGCCCAGAAAGCCAACCATACCCTGGGCTGCATCAAAAGGAGCATGACCAGCAGGTTCAAGGAGGTGATCCTGCCCCTCTACTCTGCTCTCCTGTGACTTCACTTGGAGTATTGTGTGCAGTTCTGGTGTCCTCAACTTGAAAAGGATATGGAACTGTTGGAACAAGTCCAGAGGAGGGCCATGCGGATGATCATGGAACTGGAACACCTCCCGTATGAAGACAGGATGAGAAAGTTGAGGCTGTTCAGCCTGGAGAAGAGAAGGCTGAGTGGAGACCTCATGGCAGCCTTCCAGTATCTGAAGGTTGTGCCTATAAGGATGCTGGGGGGACTCTTTATTAGGGGCTGTAGTGAGAGGACAAGGTGTAACGGGTTTAAACTTAAACAGGGGAAGTTTGGATTGGATATAAGGAAGAAGTTCTTTACTGTAAGGGTTGTGAGGCACTGGAACGGGCTGCCCAAGGAATTTGTGAATGCTCTATCCCTGGAGGTGTTCAAGGCCAGGTTGGACAGAGCCCTGGGTGACATGGTTTAGTGTGAGGTGTCCCTGCCCATGGCAGGTGGGTTGGAACTAGATGATCTTAAGGTCCTTTCCAGCCCTAACTATTCTAGGATTCTATTATCACTTACCATAGTGGCCTAGGAATCGATTCTGGTCAAAAGATGTATCTTAGGAGATTCATTATCTAACACATAGGTGAACACACTAGCCCAGATCCTCAAAGAATGCAGTATATTTCCATTAATTTCGTAAAGCTTACCAACTTCCTGAGAATCTAACATTTTAATTGAGGAATAAAAGACTTCCAGGCAGTAATGCTTCTATAGTTGCAGGAGTTATTTTTGCTTGGATGTCTGCATTATGTTCCAGATAAAGATGTTCAGCGGGCACTCTACCACTGACTTATATTCCTGTGATTCTACTTTGGGAATTTTATGAAAAAGATTGTATCTCAGAAGATGATCATGATAATGCATGTTGTAAGAACATGATACGCACATTTCCTTCTTTGGCTTTTGCACTCTTATCAGGGACCTGTTTTCCATTATCTACCTTGTGTCTTTATTGCTCTTTCTAACTGTGGGCTGTCTGAAGTAAGCCATTCCAGTTAGACAATGGCTGGCATTTACACTCAGTGCCTTGTTATTGACAGTTTAGGCAAGGGTAAATGACAACAGGCCAGAGATAATTTTTAACAGTTTGTGCATAAAGTTATCTGTATTGTCATTCATAGATGCCCCTGTTGAAAGCCCGTGTTGCCTTTCTTCACTGACTTCAGTTTAAGTTTTGCAAACCATAAACCAAAGTGACTACATAAAACAATCCAATATTCTGTAGATTTCTAGTTGCAGTAAAAAGTTTTAACAACAACAAAATGTATCACTCAATAGACTCATTCGAAACTACAAACCAGTAAAGCACACATTTCAACAAATTCATAGAATATGTCTCATAAAAGTTAACTAATGGACTAGCTATTATGAAATATTATTTTGTATATCATGCAATGCTAGGGCATATCTAGGCTTCCATTTTCTTCAGCAATTTACCAATTAGAGTATTAGCATACACAATGCTGTTCATTTTTTTGTTTTAAAATCACAATTCCATTTCCTTGAACCAACAGCTTCACTTGAACAAACCTTTCTTCAGTTGATGTAAGTGTGAAAGCAGGTAGGCATTTGACTTCATCTACTAAGGGCATAAAGTAGGGCTGTGTCCAGCTTACAACAGGTGTTTATAATGCCAACACTTAAGTGCCTCTGTAGTCTCAAATTTCTCCTGCACCAACCAGTTTTTATGGCAATGAAACAGATCCACAAGAAATAGAAGTAGGAATAATGCAAGTTTTTCCCCCCTTTTCTGGGCTAGTCTTGCACAACATAGACTATGACTAAAAAATTCTAAGCCTATCTACTTCAGTGATGCAATACATACTAGTATGTAATCATGGGAGATTTTTGTCTATAATGTTTAATATCATTCCCATAATCATTCTTGGAACAACATAAAATGGAGAATATAGTGTCTCTAGTTAGGTAGAGAACTCTCCTGATAATTTCTATACATTTTTTTACACTGTAAGCACATAATTAAGCAGTTTTCTATCTCACTGATTAAAATTTTATTGGACTTCATTGATGAATATGAAAAGACAGTTATTTAAGAAACTTTATGCATTTGCAACACTTCATGTAAACCAAGCTGTATTCTTCAGGATTAGGCTGTTTGATTTCCTTTTAGTTAAATCTATAGCACAACTAACTCCCAGTTAGACTTCTGGTAGATTTAGGATTCCTAGCTCATCTTTGCCATGTACATATTCTATGGAAACTGCTAATAAGAAAAGAGGAAACTATAAAATGCTCATGAAGAATTAGTCACCTACACAAGAAAAAAAGAACCAGATTTTCAGTGAACATTCTCAAATTCTCAATCAGTACCATAATACTGCTAAGTCATTGCCATTAAACAGCTTAATTTGAAGGCAAAGCACTCTGGAATTATTTTCTTGAATATAGGAAAATGTAAAAGTACTACTACCCTGTCAAAACTCCCATGTAATGAGGAAAGTTAAGGGCATTGTGAATAGACTGCCCAGGAAATCTGCCATGACATAGAAAGCTGCTGCTTTTAAACCACCAGCTCAAATCTTGCCCAGATTATATATCAATTCAGGACATATATAAGCACCAGCAAGGTGTGGAGGATTAAGGGGCAGAAAATGGTTTTCACTCTTTCTATCCAAAGTAACTGAAGTCTTTTTTTGTTGTTGCTACATGTTTTAGTTATTGTGTCATCTCTCTGCGTGTGTGCATATGAGCACAAGCTTTACATGTTTTACATTTTGCATGTGTAGAGATTCCAGTTTGGTTTGGAAGTTTACAGAGAGAAAATTAAATAACAGAGTTAACTGTATTTTCCAAAACAAGTGGAAGTCACTCTTCTGAACACTGCTTACTAATTCTTCATTACATACATTTTTATTCAAGCCATTTCTTACAGATGGCTATCTGTTTCAGAAACCCAGCCCGTATCTCTCAATAGTTGCTCTCCTCAGATATAGCTACAGTCTGGGCCCATTTCTACCCCAACTAAGTCTGGGGAAAAAAAGGTAGGAAGCAAGAAATACAGGGCAAAACATCAACCACAGGAGAACTTGGGGAATTCTACAGAGATTAGAGCCTTCTGAGCTCCAGTTCCAAAAATCTTTCACTAACATGACTGTTTACTTTAGCAAGCTTTGGCATCCCCACACAAACAAAAAATATAATTAAATTAGAAAACAGACCAGCAAACAAACACAGATCAGTTTTAAGAAGTCTCCTGAGTTAAAAGTAAAAAAGCCCTGCCCTCTGTGTGCACAAATTTTGCAGACCCAAGAACCTGATCTAATAGGGAATTCGCCAAGTATCAGAAGGATCCAGCTTCCCCTGGGGAAAACAATATCAGTTTAAAGTTTCCCACATGTGCACACCTGGGGAATCCCCTTTGAAGTCACTGGATGGTGTGACATCTGTTTCATGCCCCTGGAGCAAGGCAAACGACAGCAGTAAGTTATCCAAATTGTGACTTGGCCAATGCAGAGCTTAGGGAAAATAAAAGCTCCAGAAAGACGCTCAAATCTTTTGTAATTTGCAGTTCACTTACATTTCTTTCCTTATGCAGACATTGTAATAAAGGGTTGGGATAAAGTAGCCTGGTCATGTTAATTCTTTGTCTGATTTATGTCAGGATGCTTTAGTGAAACAGAAGACTAAGTAATTGTTCAGTTAATTTCACTAGCATACAGGTAGTACAGGCAGCTTGATGAATTTATTGTTTTACTTTCAACAATTATGCATACATAGCAAGGGGTTTGTTCAACTGCAGATTAGTCCTCAATTTTATCCTGTACAAAACTGACCATACTGGGGTTTTGGTGTTTCATGTTCAGTAATTTATGCTTGGATAGTCTAAGGCTCTGTCCTAGGATATGTATGATAGAATAAATATACACATATATGAGACAATATCCTATACTCTGTACTACTCAGCATCAACTCAGTATATATTTCTTTATACACTGTATTTGTGATATGATAATGCACGTCCTCCCCAAGTAGCTCAATCTATGCTGAAATACACTGTAGCTGATAGTCTCACCTACGTGCACATTTCTAAGCAGGCTTGGGGGCTCATCCATCTGTTTGCTAGCTCTTATTATTCATCAAAATGCTTTCATAAAGACAAACTATTTTTTGAATGCCTGATTTGGTGACAACTTCTTGCTAAAATTAAACCATATTTAACTATTTTCTCAGTGCTTCTCCATGACTTTTGCTCATGATATTTTTAAGAACAATACTTTGATTCTGTTCTAAAGTTATTAGACTTAAACCAACAGCTGTTAACTGCCCTGTAGATGGAGTAGATTTTAGCCCACCCAAAAACTTCCCTAATAATTGCTGCTGAATTTCTTGGCTGTCTCAACAAGTCCAAGCAGTAGACTGTACAGAAACTGAATTACTTGCAGTAATTCAGGTAAAATAGGTACATCATATGTTTCATAGAAATTTGTTTGTATACTAGTGTCGTGGTTTAAACCCAGTCAGCAAATCAGCCATGTAGCCGTTGCCCAGTCACCCCTCTTCCTCCCGCCCCTGCTCCTGGAGGGATGGGGAGTAGAATCAAAAGAATGTAACTCCAACAGGTTGAGATGGCTGAGATAAGAACAGACCAGTAACTAAGGTATAACACAAAGCACTGCTGCTACCACCAATAATAATAATGATAAGGGAAGTAACAAGGGAAGAAAATACAAACACTCACCACCCGCTGACCAATACCCAGCCTGATCGAGCAGTGATCTAACCCTTCTGGGTAACTGCCCCCAGTTATATACTGGGCATGACGTGCTGTGGTATGGAATACCTCTTTGGTCAGTTTGGGTCAGGTGTCCTGTTCTCTGCTTCCTCCCAGCTTCCCCTCCTCCCTGGCAGAGCATGAGATTCAGAAAGTCCTTGGTCAGATTAAACATTACTGCAGTCACTAAAAATATCAGTGTTATCAGCTCTGTTCCCAGACCCAAAGTCAAAAACACAGCACTGCACCAGCTACTAAGAAGAAGAAAAACAACTGCTACTGCTGAACCCAGGACAAGTAGTACAGCTGCAAGACAGTTACTGCAAATGAGCTCAACAGCCAATCACTTCTGCCCATCAGCTGTAAAATAAAATTTGGAAAGCCAAAGAGACCGAAAACATGAAAGAAAAACAAAAAAATAATTTTATCCCATCATTGGCCTTAATGAATCTTACAAAACACCTGTGGGAATGCTAACAATGCTGCTGTCAAAAATTCTGCTAAAGCAAACAGAAGGCTGACTAGTCAGACTGGCAATTTTGATCTGCTAATTGTGATGCCCTGAAGCTTACAACACTAAAAATAAATTTATTTCTTGTTGAGCTGGTTAAAAGAAATAGCAACCCACGTGCAGTTACAAAAATATCATATCAAGAAGATTGACATCAGCACACATGCAGATTTTTCTTCCCCTGGGCACCAAATTGCTGATGTATGTACATGCTCCCTTCTTGGCATAATTGATTTTCACTTTCTGCACGGTGGCACATTCTTGGAATAGCTGCTGTTGAAGCAAGCATGAATATGCAAGTGAAGGACATACTAGCTAGCATAAAACCAGAACTCTTTCATCTTGAACCCAAGCTTGAACTCAGTTTAAAATAGAATATCAGTTGCTTTTAAATATTCAGCTTAAAAAGACTCTAAACAAAACTAATAAAAAGAATGCATATTACATTAACATGCATCTGTTCCTCCACATTATAGTCAAAACCAGACCACATCACAAGCATTAAAAACAGCTTTTTTAGTGCTCTTCCTATCCTTTCTCAGAAGATGTGAGACAGAGTGAGCAGACTCCATTATCTCCAGAAGACATATAACATGAATAAGAAAGGAGGAAATCTATAACTACAGTCAGTAGAAGCAGCTGTTCAAATACACCCTGACTGTCTAAATTGTCATTTAGGCATGACAAGTTGTAGCAGGTCCTTTAAACAGAGCAGGCTAGGCCAAATAGGGTTTTTTTCTAAAATCTTTAATTTTTATTCACCCCCTGACTAGCTCTCCTAGACTCCTGCAAGTTGTTTCTCTTGCTACATCACTGACTCAAAGGAGGAGTATTGCCCCTTTTCACCCCACTCCCTTTTCTACCCCACCTCAAGCCTCCCTTTTTTACCATAGCTGATTCATGAACACCAATCAAGAATACAATAAAGACATCCATGATACATTACAGGGTTGCTTCCCAACTGGATATACTTTAAACCTCAACTAGCAGGCAAAATAGTTCCTAAAAGGTATAGAATTTTACTGCTGGATCATCTATGAAATCAGGAACCAAATTAACTGCTAGTGAACTTCTTCAGACAGCTGTGCCAAGATAACCATTAAAATCTCAGTCACTAATTAACAGCCACACACCAGTATCACAGGCAACTTGTGCCAGATTATGTTAAATCTTCTGTTTTGGCAGGGGCACAAAAAACCTGGAGATTAGCACCATATCCTCTCTAAATCCTGTGAAAAAGCTTTCCTTTCAATCCAAAGGGGAGCTACAGGACAGAGCATCAGTGAAAAAATCAGTTTCACACTGCTCAGCAAACAGTTATTCTCTGACCTTATACCACTGAAAACACAGTTTGCTCTGCAGACATGTAACCGAGTTTCCACAACCAGTTTTCCCTTTCAGGTAGAACTGAAAAAAATCAACATAGTGATGAACCACATCTAAGCTGTTCTTCTATTTTCAGCTTGGTTTGCTCTGAAAATTGCTGGGTATCTCAGCAGTACAGCTGGTCAAATCCTCTTCAGTAAAACATTTTAAAAGTGGAAAATGCCATTTTCAAACAACAACATTCATTGTCTCTGGCAAAACTTATGTGTAAAGATTCATCATGCCCCAGGTCAGAGACAGAGACAAAGGCACAGTCCATAATAACCACAGACTGATAGTTAGAGTGTCCAACAACACTTGAAGTCTCAAGCTTAAAAAGCCTTGCTCAGTTCAGCACTATGACTTGAAACTCTTTTCTCCCACTCCCATCTGCTGCCAAGTTATTAATGTGCCATCAAGTTATTCTGCAGCATCAAATCTCTGAAATGTAGAAATATTTAGATTAATCTAAAAGTGGCTTGAGAACAGCTTTCAAATCTTAAAACTCGTATGCAACAAGGAAATCTTGAACATATGTGCAGCCCTACAAATAAGACCAACACCCTAATGTTCCCTAAAGAAATTTGCCCAAGGCTTTGAAGCTCTGCCTACATGATACTCCTTAAATTACAATTTTTTACAAATGGCTCATACTAGCTTGTGTCCATGCAAAAGCCCAATCTGAGGCCCACATTCTTACTATTTGTGAAGCTTAATGGCATTTCCTGCACACATTCCCTATTTCAGGACCAGATAAAATGGTTCAGCCTATAACCAAGGCCACCAATCAACAGGCCCCATGAATATAAGGTGCATTTTTAATTCACAGTTCTTCATGTTCCAAATGACAGTATTAAGCTATATGCCTTAAAGTGTTTCAAAATGCAAGAACCAGCATATACTGCTGTACTTACACTTGTAATGGTGATGGGCATACAAAAGAGTTTCGGGAATCATACTGCTCTGTGGGTATAATGTACTACTGGAGGAGAATGTAACAGGCAAATACAGAAAACCCACCACACCTTGGCCACTTTTAAGGCCTGCAGATCTCTGGGTAGCAGCTCAGATTCAACCTCAGAGGAAGAAAAAAAGGCTATGTACAAAACCCAGTTGTGCTTCAAAGACCAAAGTAATGTGCTACATTCATCCTACTGTGTATATAGAAGGGTGGGAATAGACAGATGAAGGCTGGATCACATTTTGTTACTTAAGCAACACTACGAAGAATGCCATCTTCAATGAAGTCCACTTTCTATGCCGACTGCTCTGTTGTTGTCCCTCTGCTTCCCCCACTGCAGATACCTGTGCTCTAAATCATGTTGACATACTGTTAGATGAAACTAAATGTTAATAATAACCAGATCTGTGTGGAAGGTAACCAACAACTGACTTGAACAGCTTGACAATGAAAGCTCCAAAGAAAGAATTTCTAGAAGAGCCCCTTTATACTTGAGGTTACAGCCTCAGATCAGTAACATTTGTAATTACTTGCTTTTTATAAGTATGGTTACATTTTAAATATACACACAGGTATATTTGAATGGATCATTTCCAAAATGCTGTTTTCTAAGACCAGTGGAAAAAGCCATCAGCATCCTTCTTCCCTGTTTCTCCCATCTACCTTTATAATCTTCACTCTCAAATCAATTTCTCCCTCACTTTCACCCATTTCTGTTTGCTAATATTCCTTAATTTTACCAAGTTTTTGACCAGCAACTTTCCACTTAGGAGATGTAATTGTACTAGGAAATTGTATGTAGACATAGTAAAGCAAAAACTAACCCTCTGGATGTAAAAAATATATAAATTAAGCACAACAGCGTGAAAATATCAACGTACCACAGATGAATACCAAGGCACAGTGGGTTTAAGTAATTTGTCTCTAGCTCAAGAGGAATGGAACTCAAATATTGCAAATGTCATTTCAGTTCATTAATTATAAGATAATAACAGATGGTAGCTACCAATGGTAGCCAGTATTTGAGAGGCTGAAGCAACATTCAAGGTTAAGACAGTCATGGTATGGCTGCTGCTGACTCACTCTGCAGCAAGATACTCCTCTGACTAGCTGGATTGAACCACAGCAGTGTTGCCTCAAAAGCAAGCTACAGAACAAGTACAGGCTCTGCCGATTAAACTTGCTCTAGGGTCCACCCACCAGTAACATGAGGCAATACCTAATGAAAACATCTCCAAAATGCAAAAGATTTGTTGAGGAATAGAGCTTGCATAACTACAAAAACAACTAGAGCTTAAAAAGTTTCTGTATCAACAGACTTCAACATTCAGAATATAGACAGCTAAAGGTCATCATTCTCACTTCACAGAAAGAGAAATAGAAATAAAAAGATAACATGATTCATCTGTAACATGCTATAAGAGCTCAATTTAGGTCTCCAGCTTCCCTGATTTATAAAAAAATACCTTTCCAACAACATTGCAAGACTACACAAAACAGTACCTCCCTCCTCAAATACATTTCCCTAAACTGAATTCTCTAACAACCCCCCCAACATTTCAATACATAAATGTAGGTATGTATATAAACAAAAAACAACACACATATACACATCCCTTTATGTATACATACAGAAAAAGAACCAACCCAGAACCTGCTAGACTGCAGAATGAAGGAGTATGGAAAAACACTTTGATATAGTGCCAATAAGCACTACATAAGGAACTGCAGAGAACAGGATAAGTCTTGGCTATTTGTCTCTACGTAGATTACATTGGATTTTATCCAACTATAGCAGGAATCTGCTCCTTCACAATCTGTACCCTGGAGAAGAAGTACTTACTGTCTGTCAGCTATTCCAAACCTTAGGTGCTCTTCGTGGTGTTTGATGTGCAGTGGTATTACAGGACTTTGCCTATACACCAGAGCACAGATACATGACTTTTTGAGAAGAGAGAGCAATACCTAATTAGTATAGTTTTCCTTAATTCTATTAGAATACTCCTAAATTCCTACATTTCTTAATGGCAGTGACAGGATAGATCTGATTTTTAATGTCAAAAACAAAACTAAACAAAACCAACAAAACCCCAAGAAAGTAAAAAAATAGTGTCTTTTTTTTTGTTTACAGAAGATTGTATCCATGACTAGAGCTCAATTAAGTACATATGTTTTGCTGAGATTAATGGCTGTATGCTTCTACAAGTCTCAGCAAATGTCTGAGTAAGGTAGGAAAACAGATTAGCACAGAAACAGAATGAGATCTGATATTTGCTTTTCATGCATACTTATTTGTAGATTTTCCGGGGTTATTCTTATGTGCAAATATTAAATGAGTTATTAGAAGGTATTCACAGCCATCAGAAAGAAATGTTTATTATTCATTGTTAGCCTATGAATTCCTACCTCCTACTTTCAATAACCTTTTATGAAGATCACAAAGACATTTGAATAAAGCTCGCAAAACTTGTCCCTTGCCCTCCTCTGGAACTGCACACATCCTCATGTGGTACTGCTGCATGTCAGGCCTCTGGATTCAAAGCTCATACCACCTGGGCCTTCCTTGGGTGTCCAAAGCAGGCAGCATGCTAGAACTGAGGAAAGCCTCAGAGTAAACAGGTATCAGATCTGCTACAACACCTGCACGCTCTAAAGGAGTACAGCTAAGATACAGGAGTGAGACTAACAGCAAAGCAAACCCAGCAGGGAGGAAAAAGACCGGCTTTTCAAGTTGTCATATAAGAGAAAAGAAAACTCACTTTAAAAAAGGAAAATAAACCCTCTTTTAGATATGTTAAGGCTTAGAAACCAGAAGGAATTTAGTATGCAAGCAGTAAGATGATGATTTTATTTTTTAATTAATGCATATTTAGGATGGATGACAGTGCTTGTCCTCAAATGTTGAGCAAATATGAATATATTTCTTGTACTCTTGCGTATGTACATGTTCCCAGATTGACTTGCCATGGCCACCTACCCATACTGTCATGCTTACTTCCAAAAAGGCTTTTCTCACATTAATCACCATGGAAACCAGTGAAGCCGTCTGCTACATATTCAAACAAAGGCATTAGATAAATAAGGTTAATAATAAATATTAAATTACTGAATGCCTGCAGACAATGGGGCAAACACAAAAACATCCCTATTCAAGTAAAACAAGAAACAAGATGGGAAAGGTACATTTATGGGGGGGAGGCCCGCACAGATGGCAACCCTCTGTTGCTTCTGGGGTAGAGGGGAGGGAGACTGCAAGATGGCTGGATGTACCCACCAAGCGTTTCCAAGGGAGATCAGGCTCCAGATAAGCACTCAAGCCTGGATATGAAACAACAGGAGTTGGTCCAGCTCCAGCCCTGCAGTGTATGACCAGCCCTGAACTATCAGATGATTGGCCTGGGCAATTTGGAAGGAGAAACAACTCTGGCAGAAAGAAGAATACAAACAATAATTAGCAGTGAGGGTTGGGCGGCATCCCTTCAGTGCTGCAGCAATTACAGCGGGCGCTACCACGCGTGCCGCTTAAACAGCTTAACAGCGGGGAAGCACGGCGTCTCAGCCCTCTTGGGCCACGTTTCCCGCACCGCCCTGCACAAGGCAGCGCCGCGTGAGGAGCGTGGCCTCGCTGGGAGCCGGGCGGGCTGGCTGCCACCTCCATGCTGCTCTTCGCGGCGCGGGAGGAAGGGGTTAACAGGACGGGAAGGTGGGAAGGGGCACGCAGGTGAGGAGCTGTCGGAGACCCACGCGGTGCCTGGGAAACGTTTTTCTAGGCGGGGGAACCAAAGAGGAAACAAAATCAGACACAGGAACATCAAATGCTTCCTTAAACCCAGAAGTACGTTCGAGGCAGCGAGCGCAGTGCGGAGGAGCAAGGTGACAACCCGCCGCAGCCCAGACCGCTCACCCGCGGCCTCCCCCTCCCCATCCCACGCGCCGCTGATTCGGCTCCTTTTGAACCGGCCACGCTCGCACTCAGCCAACCGGGCTGGGCGCTGGGCGCTGACGTCACGGGCGGCGGGAGCGGGGCCGGGGTGGGCGGCAGCTCTGCTGCGGGCGGGCGGGCAGAGCTGTCAGCCGCGGTGCCGCCGGTGCTGCTTCCCCTGTCCCCGCGCATGTACACGTCGCCCAGGAAAATGAGGGTAAGCGAGTGGGATCCGCCGGTTGCTGCTCCCGTGGCGATCCTCACCTGCCATGTGCGTTCACCGCGGGGCTCGGTGGCACCGAGAGGGAGAGCCCCGTAAAGGGCAGAGGGACGGGTTGGGTTTGCCGCAGAACTTCGCTGCGGCGAAGCTCGTGCACCGCACTCTGCCGCTGGAGCCCGCCGCCCGCCAGCCTCTCCTGCTGCCAGCAGCGGCTGAGCGGGGTGCCGAGGGGCTGCCAGAGGCCGCCCTCGGCGCCGCGGATGACTCACTGCTGCCGGGAGGGTGCAGGGAAAGGCAGGTGCTACCCGAGTGCCCCGGGCTCCCCGGGGAGCCGGGGTCTCGTGTGCGCGGAGAGCGCGGCGAGTTTCGGGGAAACGTGCGGATTGCAGAGCCTGAGGGCGCTGCGGCTCCGCGGAGGCGTTACCTGCCCTGCCCGAAGGGCTGCCTCCCGCTCAGCGCCTGGGTAGCCGGCGGAGAGGGTCCCGGGGCTGGCCTGGGGAGGCTGGGGCTGGCACTGCAGGTAACGGGTGCCGGTGGCAGCAGCGGGCCCCGCTGGCAGAGCCGGGGCTCGGCTCCCGGCCCTCGTCACCCCGCGACGGTCATCGCAGGCTCCTCCCGAAAAGGGTCTGGAAAACCAAAACTGATGCAACGACGGGCATGTTAAAGGAGTTTAAAGCGCTTGATGGCAAAATCGGGATACGTTCCACCTAAAGCATCTTTTTAGTCGGTGCTTAGTTGGTGATTAACTAACCTTACCCTGTGCAACTTCGTATTATTAGCCAGAAATGCTCATCACAGCCTGCCCAGCCTTGAGAAGTAGCTTTCAGCTCTACTGCTATGGACCTTAAAAGGGAAAAAATACACATTACTGGGGAGTTACATAGTATGCATAGCAAAGGTGGCTACTTCATCATACGCTCCAGTGATTTCTCAAATTGCAATGTACTGCAAAGCTTAGGTCTAACTGATTGATCTGTGAAATACTGAATAACTTTAATGCCTGTTTGAACAGAATCATAATTTTTCATTCCATTTGGTATGCCACTAGGTTATGCATTTTCTGTTTTATTTAACTTTAGGTCCTGAATTCTGCAACTGAGCTCCTCAGAGTAGTCTCCCTGTTCACTATTAAACAACTGCTGTATTTTAAGTTACAGCAAATTACACTTTCCTTGTATCTGTACCACATATGAATACATAAAGGTCTTCTGGTTAAAGCCACAAAGCAGTTCTACTTAAACATAAGTAAATCTGTCACCTTGATGAACAAGTATTGTTAATACTGTTTTGTGGGCTTTTTTTTTTTTTTTTCCTTTCCTTACCAATGCACATAGCGTATTTACCATCTGAGCTTAAAACCAGAAAAATGTTGTGTATCCCAGGTTGTAAATACAAATGATCACTTTGGGGAATTTTAGAGAAAGAACGTGCCTTTAAAAGAATACCAAGTACAGTTTTGCTCTGCAATTATTTCAAGTGCTACCTAAAGATAATAAATGGAATTGAAGGGTTTCAGTTCTTAAACTAATTTTTGAAAAATAGCTAATGAGAGACATATGCTAAGAGACAAGTACAGTTAGATACAGCTGTCAGTTTAAAGGTCCTGGTAATAGCCTGATCCTTTTATCTACCTAAGTGCCTTATGGAGTGTGACAATGTTTGTTTCACAGATGGTGAGACAGCAGCTAAAGAGTTAAAGCTGCCTTCTTTTCACTTTACCCTTTAAACAGTCTTAACTATTTCAGCAGCCAGGGGGAAATGTTTTGATACTGTGCTGTTTGATAAGATGCCAGTATTTTTCAACCTTTACATACAGTAGCAGGATGTTTTGTTTAGCCTTCTGCATATATTTAAGCTGTAACCATTTTAAAAGAAACAAACAAAACCCCACAGTTTATTCACAGCTAGTAACTATGGTATACTGATACAGCTTGTGGCAAAGGGGAGGGAGGTGGAAACCCCAAACCTTCCTGTGGCCTTTTTATTGCAACAGCAGGTTTGTTTCCTAAGCAAAAATTTCCAGAGACTGTTATTAGAGTTATATGTTACAGTATATGTCATAGCATTCAGTTCCACACAGTTAATGGTTTTATGCACCCAAAAAAAGGATAATTTTGCTTAGTATGTCCCCCCATGTTTTCAGTAACATCTATGAGCAGATGATGATGCAGTTCTGTTGACACCCAGGTTACATCTACCTACAGAAGGGGTTGAAGGATTTATCATCACAAGTCAAGTATTTTGGCCAAAGATCTGACTTCAAAAAAGTAAAAAGAGGGACATTAAGGCACAGTATGTTTTGTTTATTTGTTCACTAAGGATCTGCTTCATTATATTTTGAATTCAGGAAACATATTAGAATTTCATCCCTGTACAGTTTTACAGCATAAAAAGCTAGGGGAAAACTAGAGAGAAAGGAGGAAGCATCTACAGTGAAGAAAATTCTTACAGCTTCTGCATCTACAGCCTTAGCGACATTGTTTCAAATGCATTCAAACCCCAAAGTCATCTTACAGAGGTGTGACTCCTTGGATTCAGAATTTAACTCAAATGCCTAGACTTCATTCAGTCAAATATGTAATTGTGTTTAATGTATGCCTGTCTAAAACCTACACATAAGATATCTTGAAAGAAAGCTTAACCTTCTTTCTTGTTGGTTTTGTTTTGCTGCTTCTGCAGGAAACTATGCCCCAGACACCAATATTTTCCAGCATGCTTGGTTCCAGTTGTAGTGGGCAAGTGCAGCCAGATATGGGGGAGAGGTGCGTGGACCCTGTTTATCAGGATGGGAACCTTGTTTCTGGATCACTGGAGGCCTTGATAGAGCACCTGGTGCCCACCATGGACTATTATCCAGATGTAAGTATAGACTGAAGGGGTTTTCTTTTTCTTCTCATGGTTTTCCTGCATTAGTATGTGCATCACTTAGTATAAAGAAATTCTTCTTCCATCTGATTCAAGATGAAGATGTGGGCTAAACATGCATTTATTTTACTTGCAATATTCATTCGCTGAAGATACTGCTCAATGGGGATGCTTTCTGTTTTTAAATGAAAACACTTGTTAGAAAGATAAAGCCGTGTTGAAGCCAAATGGGTGCCTTAAGAACCAATTAAAAGCCGCATTAGCCACAAAATTTTCAATCTCTCTAAGCTGCTTTAGCTCTAATGCAGCCAAGATTAACTACTAACCAGCTCCTACCTAGGAAAGCAGACCTGAAATCAGCTTAAGTTTTGTTGTTGTGTTATTTGGTTTGGGTTTTGTTTTTTTAATTCTATGCATCTCTTAGGCCATCAGGAAAATAAAAAAATAATTTAATTAAAATACTTTCATTCTCAAGCCTTTTTAAGGGGCCGGTACTGCTATGTATGTATGTTTCTAAGCCTGAAAATGATTCAGCAGCTGATTAAACATCCTTAGTGCAGTACCCTGAAGTAATACCATTTATAACTCCAGGGCATGCAATGAGATTCTAAACCGAGGATATTATTAAGAGAGCACTTGATCACTTAAAATTAACATCTCTCACCAACAGGTACAAGAGATATTTAAACAAGTTGCCAAAGATCAGAGAGGTTTTATAGCCTATATTCCATTTGAGCTCTAAAAAAGTGGTAGCTGTGGCAGAAAAATCCCATCTCTTCATAAAGACTAACAAGGGTTAGGAAATTGAAATCGCTATTAATATGTATGCTGGACTTAACACGTGTCATAGTGAGCCATGCTATATCTTGTATGTTTCTCAGTCCAGGTGGTGAAGAGCTTTTTACTGTGGTTTCACGTCAGTCAAAAAGTCCCTCCAAGCTCCCATGTAAGCACCACTCATCTTCATGAAGAGACTCCACATATGAGTGTTCATTGGGTATAAGCAGGAGAATTGACAGCTATCATCAGTAGAAGATTAAAATAAGCAAAACTAGGAGATTTTAATATTCCGGTTCAAAAGTAACACTAAACCTTCCATTTAAATACGGCTAAGATACAATTTCATTACCTTTGACAGGTGCTTAGTACTAATTCCTTCATAAGACACAGAGGGATAACCATTGTTAGACATTATGTGACAGCTCTCTGCCCCAAATACAAGTTGTAGAATAGATGCGCAGAAGAAAGCAACAGGTAGAGCTAGTATGGTGTACCACTGGGCAGCTGTAGTTAAGTCTTCCAAGGAGTCCATTCCCATTTTTTATGTGCTCCTAGAATACAGTTACTTGCTGCTTGGATTTCTCTAGTACAGACAGTATTTTTAAGTAGCTGCTCATATACATTCCTTATTGCCACTTGTAACATAAGATTTATTTATAGCACAACTACTCTGAAAATGGTTCCAGAAGGTGAGCATTACTTAAGGGGTCTACAATTTATTTTGGAATGCTACTAGTTTCCATGGTGCTATCCCACACACCATGCAAGGGAACACTTCAAACCAAGTACTCATGGACCCCACCCCCACAGACTGCAGTTTAAAAAGACAGCAAGCTGACAGCTGAGAGAGATACAACAGAAGCAATTAAGGGAGCTCCAGGGAAAAATAGAAAACAGCATTAAAGGAAATTCATCTCTTTTACAGCAGGACACATTCTTTTAGTTAAATCAGATCACCCAATTTAGCTGAAAGGATTAATTATAAAATGAGTAGATAAATAAGCTTTGAACAAAGCTTATTTTATATAAACAAAGCATACAACAATTTATATGAGGAAGGAGCATTTGAGTTACCTTTAAATACAATGCTTAAATTTAATTTCATGTTCATTTCTGTTTTTAAGGAAGTTGCCACAGAGGGTTAGAGTGATAGCCATTTAAGCTGATGCACTGTCAGAAGAGTAGCCAATACTCATGTGCTCAAGAGAATGGTACAAGCACCTCTCAGCCTCATGTCTCTGGCTACACACATCAAGAAAGGCAGCAAGGCACCACCAGTTAATTCACACCAAGAGAAGCTATTGGTAACAGTAGCCGAGATTACTTTAGCTTCAGAGTGACATATCCATAAGTTGCAGTACTCGTCCAAATTTTAGGATTAGTACATCTGAGCACGAGGCTTAGAAGGCATTCTCACCTGTGTGGACATGCAGCTAAAGATCACAGGAAGCTTCCAGACAGGAAAAAAAGAAAAGG
>JANRGW010034289.1:0-45920 GCA_024733675.1 Psilopsiagon aymara | reverse complement strand
CCCTCGACCTGCTGGTCACGCTCCTTTTGATGCAGCCCAGGATACAGTTGGCTTTCTGGGCTGTGAGCACACACTGCAGCCGCCTCATGTTCAGTTTCTCATCGACCAACACCCCCAAGTCCTTCTCCTCAGGGCTGCTCTGAATCTCTCCTCTGCCCAACCTGGAGCTGTGCCTGGGATTGCTCTGACCCAGGTGTAGGACCTTGCACTTGGCCCACTGTTACTCTGCCCTAACATGCAAAGAAAACCACATCATGCGGCTTCGAATAACTTTGTTTCATGAGTGCAACATGTGAAGAGCAGATGTATTGTCCAACACCATCGTTTCTCTGACTAAGGCCTCCTATAACAATCTTGTGCAACCTATCCATGCTCTACAACAGGAAGGAATATGTTGACTTGCAGCTACTAGAAGTGCAGCTTTTCACCACCACTAATAGATCACGACTGAATGTGATTTAATGTCTATTTCAGGCATTCAGCAAAAAATCTCCAAGTAGCCCTTGGAAAGCAGGACCTCAAGAAGAGAGAGCCTCAAGAGCAAATATTTGATGTGGAGAAGATCATCAAACATTACAACTACAGGGAGAAGAATAATGTCCCACACAATGATATTGGTAAATCCCTTTTATTGAATATGCACCTCCAACCTCAGTGGTTCAAAGTGCCTCCCCCCAACTAATATCAAGGTGAAATTACCGTTGAGCCTGTATCCTGCAAGTAATTAGGCCAAACTGTGGTTTACACCCATTTGAATCTTTGGGATGTGAATCTTGACGGGCAGGCAGAAGTGGGAGGAGCAAAACAACAGGGATACGTCCAGCATGGAGTGGAAATGGCACTGTCAGGCACATGCAGCTTTGCCTGGGGGTGTCTAAGAGCCTGGTAATGATGGTTTGGGATTAAAATTAGCTCCAAATAAATAAAGTTGTTTCTTTTCTCTCCAGCACTACTTAAGCTGAAGCCAGTTGATGGTCACTGTGCAGTGGAAACGAAGTATGTGAAAACAGTGTGTCTGCCTTACGTCCGCTTTCCCGATGGGACTGACTGCTTTGTTTCAGGGTGGGGAGCCACAGAGAAAGGTATGTGTGGGCTCTTCCATAGCAAGGCAGGCTGGTACTTTCAGTAGCAATTGCCAGACTCAAATGTGGACCTAGACACTTAGCGAAGCCAAGACATGGAATTCATGTCTTAGGACATGATGAAGTAGATGAATAAATTCATCTTAGGCTGGCTAAACCCTGCCATGGAAATCACTCATTAGCAGAAATCTTCAACCAAACCTTTCAGAGCTCTGCAAAAGTTCCTCACGTCAGGTTTTTTGCTTGCCACCTGATATACCATGTCACGGTTTCAGCTGAAGCCTGCAATAGAAGCAAGAAGGGTACCAAGAGAGAGGCCATTGTATACAGAGTTTGTGTGTTTCAAGACAGGACTAAGAAAGATGGGAAATTTCACATTGTTTTCCAGCCCATTGGGTCAGTGAAAGCTTTTCAGAAGCAGCATCTGGATCTTCAGACGAGCTGAAAAATGCATTTTCTCACGTTCTGATTGATGTGTTGCTGTAAAGCAGCAGAAGGAGAGTGTGTCACTGAGGCTGCAGTAGGTGTCCTAGTGCTTTGTGACTGATACAGCCCGATATGATACATAGAACCAAATTCTCCCTTCTGATGTACCTGTCATTGAAGTCCACAAGAGACAAGCGTGTTCATTTGATCAGAATGCACCAACAGAATTTAATGGACATGTTTTAAAAGTTCCAAATAAAAAGTCTCTCTTAAAAAGGGTACAGGGAATTTTATTTTTCTCTTTCCCCATCAAAGGGTCCCCGGTACCCTGTACATGTTCAAACTAGATGGCTCCTTCTTTGAGCAGAGCTATTATTAGCATTGCAGGAAATCACTGCAGAAATGGAATATTTCCTGAAATTCAAGCAGAACCAAACTTATAAACCACCCTTAATTATCTACAGATGTAGTGCTTTGAAACCCTGGCTATTGCCTTTAGATGTCAAGTTATGTCTTTAGATTCACTGTAATTAATCATTGCTCTTAAATATTGCATGATTTTCAGTTTTCATCTGTTTCATTACTCTGTGTGTTAAAACATCTAATGGCAGCAGGCTGAGAAGTGCTGAGCCGCTCAAAGTCCCACTCTGGGACCCGTGGGAGCTGCAGACAACCAGCACCTCTGAAATGCAGGATTACATTGGTAGAGCTGATGGGAGCCAAATTCTGAATACCTGACTTTTCTTTTAGCCAGGCAGCAACTCGATGTCCTGAGCAAAGCTTCCAAGCTCCTTCTCGAACCATTTCAGGCAGATACATCTTTCCTTCCCAGCTAGCACATGCTTTCCCCCCTGCTCCTCCCCCTTCCCATCCCAATGGCAAGCAAGCTCGTGTTTTGAGCAAAGACAGTATATAACAGGATTGGGAGGAAGGTGACTCCATATTTTTTGGTGCACATCCCATAGATGACTTATCCCATCAGCTGTTAGATGTCAACGTCAAGCTGATTTCGCAGAGGAAATGCAATGCACCCAGAGCATATGATCAGAGACTGGATGAAAGCATGTTTTGTGCAGGAAACTTTCAGAGACCCGGAGCTGATTCTTGTCAGGTCTGTTGCTTTTTCTGTATTTGAACATTAATTTCTTGTGTAAATCGTCAGGCTGTGCACAGTAATAGCTTTGGCAGGGTGCTGCATATGTAATCTGCTTCTCCCATCAGCGTATTTCAACAGCCATCGTCTTTTCTTCAGTACAGTTTGAGATGTAAATCCCTAGAGCTAATGTTGTCACTGTCAGCCACAGGCAGATCTATGGAAGTTTGAGACTAGCCTGGAAAGTTTGGCTTTGAAGGCAGTTTGTCACAACCTGAAAACTTGCCTTTTTTCTTCTCTGTTTTATTATGGCTTCTGCCATGAGCACCAATTCTAATCTGATTTTCACTATCACTGCTAAGACTTGAAGGGAAAGTCAGGATTGGTATTTCTTCTCTTTACAACCAGTGTAAATGTGAAGCAAGTTCATATTTATACTACTTAAAGGTAGGGAAGAGTTTAAACAACACTTCCTAAAGTGCAAACTACCACTGCAAGCATACTTTGCAATATAAATCACCAATTAAACAATGAGACCAACCAGCTCAGAATAAAGTTATGATGAGTGGTGTGGGAGAGATCAAGCATTTTTATTTAGGCCAAGGATTGCATCTTTATCTTTCTGAGCTCAGGCTCTTGAATGCCTGATACTTTCATGCCTGGCAAATTTCATGTGACCTTGCAGATGCATGTCACAGACTTGAACAAACAAGAACTTACGCCCAAAAAGTCTGGTATCATTTGACCTTGTTCCAGAACTGCAAGCCTATTCAGGCACTGAGCAGCATCCAGCCTTACATCTGATAGGGAAAAAGCATCATTGCAGCTTCAAAGTCTTATGATGAGAGAGGAATATTCTTATTTTGGTTAATATTTTCCTTCAGGTTTTGAACATGTGTGTTTTTTCCCATCAGGGAGACTCCGGAGGCCCACTAACTTGTGTAGAAGACGGCTTCTACTATGTATATGGCCTTGTGAGCTGGGGTGAGGGCTGTGGGCTAAAAAACAAGCCAGGAGTCTATACCCAGGTGACAACATTTCTCAGTTGGATTCAATCCACAATTCAGTCTGGGCCCAGGTCACTTCATTAGGAGACAGCTTTGGAGTGACAAATGGTAAGCTTGAGACATATACTTATTCTTACTGTTTCCCCAAGTATCTCCTCTTCAACCAAAAATGCTATTGATATTTTCCCATGGCCTACATGGGCATCCCTCAGCACCATCTTGAAAGCAACCTTAGAGTATTTGCTAGAATGTCAGTGGAAGTTTTTCTGTTGGGGGCTTTGAAATAAGCCCACATTTCATAGCAAAACAGAACAGAAAGTAAAGCAACTCCAGTTCCTCCCCAAATCAATCAGAGCTGCAGTTGTCAGTGTTTCCAAGTCTGCTTTTTAAGCCTTGAAAACTCTGCAGGCTCAGCTGCTGCCAGACATTCTCTTTTCCCCTCAAGTCCCTCCTGTCTAAGGTGTGTTTTTTCTGCACTCATTGGACCCCAGCACCTCAAAGCTGTTGGTGTGTGATCGATACTAAAGCCAGTACCATTTTTCACAGGCTTTAAAATCGTCTTGTGCCTTTGTCTGCAAGACTGCAGCCATTGGAATTATCTGAGGAGGGAGCATCAGGCAGGAGAATTATTTTTATGAGCATTTCTGTAGGGCAAATAACCACAAATTCCATCAGTGATTCATTCCAGATTGAAAAGAAAAATAAAAAATCAATATTAGGATTACCCACTTTATTCCTGATTAGAGGATCACTACTTAATATGCTACAGATCTACAGTGGTATATGTGTGCTTAACTTCAAACACAGCAAGAGCTAGAGGGTATTAAATCCCATTTAAGGATATGGTTGTAAAGCTATTGGATAATTCTTGGGCTTTCATAAGTTTTGCAAGTCAAATAGTATCATTTTTGCCCAATGATTCTCCACAGAAATTTGAAAAACAGGGGATTAGTATTAAGTCTATTAACCTGATCTAGTTGAAGATGTCCCTGCTCACTGCAGGTAGAGTTGGACGAGGCGACCTTTGAGGGTCTGTTCCACCCCAAACCATTCTATGATTCTGTAAGTCTAAATTAGGATATAAAGAATAGACACATTTGTGAACAGTCCTTTTCATCTGAATTCCAGGGTTTACAACCTGCCCCTAGCAGCTCCCTTATCTATCAATAGCTACCCTTATGGTGAGAATTTCTAACAAACTCATTCTGGTTTTTTGCTTTGGAAGATTTGAAAAAGACTGAAGAACTAACTGTGACCTGAATACATCCTGTTACTCAAGAACAAATTCTCTGATGTCCACAAAGGCCTGCCCTTGGTTAGTCAATGATCACTTTGTTTCCAGTGGCCTTTCTCTTGTTTATCTGTTAAGCCACCTGAATCATGCTCTTCTATTCTCTTAGGTCAATGGTGCAAATAAACCACAAACATAAAAATCTCAAATTACTACAAGTATGGAAGGAGTTCATCTGATTTATTCATTACAAATTATTTTATATTCTATCAATCAGGTTAAATCATCTGTAGTACAAAGCTGAGCCTGCCAGTCACCTAGTATTAGTTTCATTTACAGCTCTAAATAAATATCAGATTCTGTAATACATACAGTGATAAATCACTGAGTATCCGCACAAAAATAAAATGCTCAGTTATGAATTGCAATGTTCAGGTTGCTTTTTAAAACAAGTTTTTAGATGCCATTTATTGTGCTTTCCAGGAAACTAGTAAAACTACAGGATTTGCAGTACAAGATAAAAATCTGTTTGTGTTACACCATGTTTCTGTTCACTTCTGATACAGCTGCATTCTTCTTCTCTTGAATTGCAGAATTTCTGAAGCGTCAGGGTTGACTGTGGCCTGCTGAGATCCTTCTGTCCCCAGTTGGTCCTGTAAAATGAAACCCAAGTGAATTGTGAGGACAGCCAGCGAACAGCATAAAGATTTAGCTATTATTCCATTAAAATATTTGTGTATTATAAATTAGCATAACTGGCAAACAAATGAGCAAAATCTAAATCACTACTCTGCACTAAGCAAGCCTCTACAGCAGAGAAGTGCACAAAACGGAGGTGTTCTTGGAAGTTAAATACTACACATCTCACAGGACTGAATGTGCTCAAGTCTTAGTTTCTTATTTGAGCCCTAAACCAAGCAAACACCTGAGCTCCTGGTGGATTGCACACCCGTAGATTTCCCTCGGATGGTCAGATCATTATCATACCTAGGACTTAAGAAGATACTGCCTGCAGTCCCCATTGCTTGCATTAGTCAATCATAGCAGTAACTTATTTCCTGAGTAACTTTTCAGATGGGAATGTAAATCATTAATATGTTGTGTTTCTCTTGGCCTGGATTACTGTTTGACTTGTTGCCAAAGTTAAGACTTAAATGAAATGAGTATTTACAGTGCTGATATTCTTTTCTATTGTTACTTAATCTTTCCTAACTGCAGGGGCTACAGGGTCCTTGTATGGACTTCAGCTCTCTTGTGCCGGAATGCTGGTTATTGGGAGTTATCCTTGTGGAGGTAGGGAGAAGGCAAACCTGGAAGATCCTGACTTGTAATTTCTTGCATCTTGAGCTAGACAGACATGGAGGAGGCTGGAGTATTCCCCCTTTGCAGAGAGCCTCCCACAGATATACAGCCGTACAGCACACATTATACACTTAGGAGTCTACACTGAGCCTGTCCATACAGTTGCCAGTGGAGATTACATGGCAACACACAAAGCAATACATGGTGTCTTGCTGAGGAAAAGAGAAGGAGAGTTTTATAGGGAGTCCCTTCCACCTCTACTTCTGCTTTCTGTGAAGGTACCAGGACACTTAGAGAGCTGACATTTACAAGTTAGGGGAAACACATCTCATAGTATAAGTAAATCTTATCCTGTGGCACTTCCTCATCCCTACAGGAATTTCTCAGCCATGAAAGTACTGAATTCCCTTGAGGGGTTCCTTCATATTAAGAAGCATACAAAGCCACAAAGCTTTGCGTGGGAAATACACATATTCTGTTGAAATAATGGGTAGAACTGTAGACTCTGGGAAGCATTCAAAAGCATTCAACAGGTTCTGTGCCTGTCTGCTATCTAGAGAGCAAAGCTGTTGTGATTTGTGAGAACAGTTTATTCTACTTACAACTCCATATCCATACTGGGCAGAAGAACCCTGCAATGCCATTTCCCGAAGGTATGCCAACTCAGCAGCTCTTCTTGCCATTTCGACTTTGTGAGAACCTGGAGGAGTCCAGCCAATGCCTCTGAGCCAGTTCAAGTCAGACTTGTATTTTACCTGAGAGTATGAAACACATAATAGTGTATTATTTTCTTTGGCTCTAATCAAACCACCCACTGTGTATATTCAAGACAGAACATAGAAGGAGTCTACAATAAATAGAATATTCATTTTCAGCAGACAGTAATTCTTTCAAGAATGTGATTTTGTTGATAGGTAAGGTCTGCAAAGCACTTTACCACAGACAGCTCTTAGCACTAGGAATGACAGCGTCATTCAGCTATACTTACATCACTCTGCAGCTTGTAGACCTGCTTTGCATGCTTCACATTTAGCTGCTCAGGATCACAAGTGTATTGGTGAAAAGGCTGCTTGTAGTTAACATTGCTTGCAAGCTGCTGGCTTCTCATAGCATGGAGGAATCCTGGCTGGTTGAGGTGACTCTGGAACCGTGTCATGTTTTGGGCATATCCACTCCTATACTGGTTGTCACTCTGGAGTTTCCCCACTCTGAGGACATGCCTGATTTGGGGATCATCATTTGCACTGAGGAATCCAATCCGCTGGCCTCTGTCTCTCAGGAAGGCCTCTTTGTATTTGTACTGCAGGAAGTGCAGCGAAAAATCTCATCTTCACAATCAGAATAGCTTCACATTTTGTAATGAAACAACTTGCCCTCCCCTAGATCCTATAGTGCCCAAAGATCAAGGGTTGGTTTGCTAACAAACTACATCTCCTAATCTAACAAGATACTTTGGAGGAATGCCCTTTGTGATAATCTTTAAAGGAGTACAAAGACTTAGGGACCCCAAAATACTCATCATTCAAAAGCAACCAGAGGTCTTCTTACTGTTGCACTCTCGGGTGCACCCAAAACACAGCTCAAGCAACAAAGCTCATTCATCTTCAAGCCTTTTTGCCAACTGTGGTCTTCTGTGTTCAAAGGTGACCCACTTATTCTAGACCATGCTTTATTCATAGCCTAGTACCTATTTTATTTAACTACATCATAATATGCCTCCTTCTCAAGAATAACTCTTTGAAGTGAAACAGAGCAGCCTGGTATTGGACATTATTAATGGGAGCCTTTAGTTGGAAATCACTGCACATAACTGGCATTTGGATTCACTGGATCACCAATTTTCCAAACCAGAACAAGGCTCACTTACATCAGAATTCACGCCTTTTTAAAGGGTGGGGGTGGCAAGGGATGAAGGTTGGGAAGTGCTTGAAACAGAACGATGCTTACATCACTAGCAATCTCTCTTGAAGCCTTTGCTGTCTGGAATGGGATGGCGTCGATCCTAAAATCATAGCCAGATGCCCTTGTCTGTTCCCAAGATGTTTTATACAATTTCTGTGTTGAAAAGAAAGAAACAAAAGAGTCATTTCCCCCTGCAGTTTCTTAAATGCAGTCCCATAACTGCAATAATAAATGTTTTATCCTACTGGGCTTATTTGTATCAAGAGTCATCAGTACCATCTCCAAGGTTTTGATCCAGTTCTATAGCATTTCAACTTCTTTTCTATTCACTATAATGATAAAATGCCTCATCTGAAAAGTGCCACCAGGGTTTCCTTTTGTACTTGCATGTGGTTGGTTTTGATGTGTTTTAATTTCTATTAGAAACTGTGATGCATCAGTCACATCAATATTGCATTGATATTGCCCTTATTCTTTCTTTTGATGCATCCACTTACAGTGTCTTGGGTTTCATGGCATCATAATTTCAATACCAGTTATTTCAAGCTTTTCAAATGATCCCTGTCTCTATCCCCAGCCACATGTGGCTTCATTAACTCATATGGAGTAACAGCCAGTTCTAACATATTTAATGTGACTTTGAGGATGTGCAATACATTTACATCCTGAAGAGAAATTGCTCTGGATTTGGTTCTTCTTCCATTAGTAGCTTTCTTAAAATAGCTTCCCATCTGTAGGTCCTGCTACACAGCCATGGTACCTCAACTGACAGTTCTGGCTGTCTCTTTCTGATTTATTTGTTTGCTTTCAGTGATTGCTTCACCCTTTCTGGGTGTTTGTGACCACATGAAAACAAGCACAAAATCCACTTCACATTTTAAAATATATTCTTCTGTTCCACTCATGAATTTAGTGCTAGGAGGTGCTAAATTTGAAGGTAAACTAGATGCCAGAAATCCTGCAAGTCAGCCTGGGCAGAAGCAATGCAAGCATTCCTGCACACCCTGCTAACAGGTCTAGAGCTCACCTTTCCTCTGTGTGTAATCACCCCTTTGCCTTTTTACCTCCTCCTCTACTACTTCAAAGAATGTAAATCCTGCTTGTTTCTTTCACCTATAGAGCACCTATCACCAAACTAGGAACTCAAAGCTTTTATAAACTAAGGTCACTGTGACCCTGCAGTTAAAGACAACAGCTGGGAACAGCAGATTTGGAATCGACTGAGTGCCTCTGTCTGGAATAACATGGAAACAAAATCCCTTTAAACCAGTTCCACCCACTGATTCAGTTGCATCCAGGTTGATGACAAGTGTGCCTAAAGGATCAGTTCAACACAGTGTTGGTACAGGTAGATTATACAGTCAAGGAAAGAGGATTCTCTCTTGTCCCTCATCCAAACATACATAAAGAAATTCAAATTTGTAACTAACCAGACCTATGCTGAAGGACTGAAATCCTTAATAATAGTTTCCTGCCCTGTAAAGTAGAACTAGTTCTCAAAATAAACATCAGCAGACTTCCTTATTCCTCCAGCCCAAACCTAGCAATATGTTGGCTGTCTACAACCTCTGGCTTTTCTAGTTTTTGTCAGGCTCAGAGAACCTGGCTTCTACATATACATGAAAATTTTGATTCCCTAGCAAGTGTACCAAATCAACTCCATGATGTAAAAGGCTTACTCACATCACTGAGGTGAAATGCGTTCCGGCGGGCTCGGATAAAATCTGGATGGTCAGGAGGCAGGGTGTACTTGTGCCTAGCTTCAGAGTCTCCAGCCTTGTACAGTCTCTGTGGAGTCAAAAGTCATTCAATGCAACTGATACTGGAGGTAATGTTGATATCGATTCTTTCATGCACTATAGTACAACAAAAGTTAAGATCACTTGCAGTAAAATGAAACCTACATCACTGCACTGGAGGTAGCTGTTTTTAGCATGAATCAAATCTGGAGAGTCAACCACAGCAGTGAACTTCAAACTTTCTGGCTTCTGACGGTACTTTATCTGAGGGAGAGGAGGCAACAAGAACAACAGAGGGAAAAAAAACCAACACAGGACATTTCTGTTAATGATAGATCACAATTCCAAGCATGTGATAACAGGAGTAACACATAAACGCCACCTTCCTTAAGCCACAGTATTAAAAACATACTGTTTGCTAAGTCTCAGTTGCTCTTCCAGCTAGGGAACGGGCATACCACCATATCTTTGCTGTGGTGCCCAGGCACTAAACCTCCTTTTGTGTGTGTGCAAGAAGGACCTCCCACTGAAAATTCACACGCAAAAAGCTTTTGAACTCTACACTTTTGACAGCTCATAATTTTTCTCCATTAATGTAAGATACTGAACAGGCAAATGTCCCTTCACTGTGGTTGTCAATGCTGTATCTTTCTATATCACTTCCATAACCACCTGCTTAGAATTTCATAATGGAGTTTACTGCATTTATTTATTGCTACATATTTTGTTTATACTCCTGTGTTTCATTCGGAATGGAAAATATTCAGCAGGTGTCACACAGTGGACTTGCATCTCCCGCACTGCTTCTTGGTAACTTGCACCTTGTATAAACAGGCTCCCACATCAAAAGGCAATGATAAGCTACATTCGTAAGTGTCATGTAACGAGGAGCCTTGATGGTAAACAATTCCTACAGACGTGCTAGCCCATGAAAGATTTATCAGTTACCTCGCTGATGAGCTCTCCAGCCTTCTTTACACTTTCTATGTGCGGAGATCTCAGAGCCATCCACCCAACTCCTTTCATGAAGTTCAGGTCTGATTTATAGCGGTGCTGTTAAAAATGAAAATCGTTAGCTATCAGCTTTGTATCCACAGCTATTAAGGTTTCTTAAAAAGACTCCCTGATTCCTATTAACATTTTGTGGGTTTTCATTTGCCATGCACGTATCACGTAGGAAAGCCAAACTGTTTGCATTTGTTCATTCCACCAGGAATTAAATAATGTATCATATGCAAGTTACAAGAGAAGGCCCCACGAGTGAATTAGTATGACTCAAAGCCGTAATAACCTGTTTGTACTGGGCGTAAAAGAACCCCTTTTGAAATAATTTTCTGAGGTGAGTTCAAGTCAGGAATACTAATTATTTTATCTGGTGTACACTTCCTCATTAACCCCATTTCTAGGAGGACACATAACTCTTTCTTTACTCTCATGAAAGGCTTGCTCTACCTCCTAATACAGTAAAGAAAGCAAGGCAGACCCAATAAAAGGTGAAAGTCAGTAAAGCACCCACAATCCCAACAATTCTGACTTCTTCAGAGTGCCACAGTGGCTGACTGTGTGAGTTTAATCCAATCATCTGTTTTTTCATGGTTTTTTACTTCTCTATATGCAAAAAGACATAACAGCCAGCTAGCTCAAGCATGTTGTATATTATTAGATACTGAGGGTAGCAGGCAAAACTGCCTTTATAATTTCTCTGGATTTCTAACCTGTGGGGTCTAAAGGCAAAGAGCCAAGTGCTGAGGTTCCTGCCTCCTACCCTGTTCTTCTTTAGGCAGAGCTTCCTGCTACAGAGCAGCTCATGACACTGGACCCTAAACTGTCACAATACAGCTGCCTGCATCTATGCAGCTTTATGCATGCACTCAACATCTACATCTGTTTAAAAGCACATATAGCCAATGGCTTGTCCCTTAACAAAGGGTCTAAGGCAAAATGAGCATGGATGTGGCCCATACTAAGGTTCCATAATTTCTGTCATCAAAGTTTGTCTGAACTTATCACAGAATCATAGCATCAACTAGGTTGGAATAGGTCTTTGAGATCATTAAGTCTAATCACTACCACATGCCAAGACCACCACTAAACTGTATCACTGAGGGCCTCAAACTTACATTTGCATGAGCAATTCCTGCAAACACATCTGGGGAACTTGCTATTTGATATGAATATTTCTGCTTGCAAAAAGACTTTCCAACATATCCCAAACCAACCTCTGAGCATTTAATCTTCTGATCCAAGAATTCTGCATGTAGAGCACTGGCTGTCAAACCACTGACTGGCTGTGATCCAAACTGAGAGATGATTGTGTATATCCCTCAGTTTAGAATAAGTAACATGGAACACAGTGATTTTCTGTTATGTTCATAACACAGAAACTTCTAATTCACATATATCCCATATCTGAGGAACAGTCAGATATCTTGCTGCTACACATACATAAGTTTACAGTCTTTCTAAACACATTGGCCAGTGTCAATACACAATCATTCACATCAGTCACTCAAAGTTGTGTTATTCCTAAATTCAATTTGTTGTTAACAGAAAGATTAGTCTTTACCTCACTCTGTAGCATGTGGGCTCTTTTGGCCCACTTCATCTTCAGGTCTTCTGGGACTGCTGTAAATTCATGGAGTCTCCGTCTGTAATCTTGATCACTTGCTAACGCCTGGGCTTTCCTGGCATGGACAAGGTCCACCATGTCCATGGGCAGATGGTACTGAGACCACACTTCTTGGGACCTCTTCTTATACTCCTGTTCACTCTGTAATTTGGCAGCATGCAGGCAATGCAGCAACCTGATGTCATCCAGAACACTTCTGGCACCAATGTGCTTTCCCCTCTCCATCACAAAGTTGTGTTTATATTGGTACTAAAAATAAAAAGGGGTAAAAGTGAAACAGTGACAAACTTACACTGGCTGCTGTAACTAAATTAGGATAAGTCACTGAAACATCTATGCTCTCTGTAAAAACAGCCAAAGTATGCAACACTAGAAACTAATTCTTTGACTCTCTCATTGCTCTCAATTTAAATACCACAGTAGTTGCAATATTAAACACACCTCAACACATTCTCTGAATATGCCCAAAGCACTGATCATGTTTAACCTCAGTTCATGTACTTTTATTATTAGAGTTTTATTCCTATGGCTAGGAATGAGAACATAAGAAAAACAAACACAAGGCAGAATAAAAAAATCTATACCAAAGAGAAACATCATGCACTCTGTAGCCTTCACATTTGCAAATGCTACACAGCTATTTTAAAGAGTAAATTTAGTTTTCCTGGATCAATAACTATGTTGAGAAGCCTAAGATGGTGATCTGAGCACAAGAATAAGCACCAGCAACCCCTCATTCTCATCTTAGCTGGGACTAAGACTCTCCCTATGATCTTGCATTTATCCTCTTTGTGAAATAGTGACAATGATGATAATGATTATTTATACAGCATCAACAGGGTGCTTGGAACTTTAAAGGGAAGGCCTGGGCCCTGAAGAGTTCATAATGCAGTTGAAATGGGATAATAACACTTATCTGCCACACAAGAGAGTTGTGGGGATTAAATTACAGTAGCTAATGTTTATAAAGTGCTTCCAAGATGAAGGGCCAAATTCAGATCTGTTGTGAGTGGATGTAATTCTATTATGGACTTGTACCCTTTAGAGCAGATCTGAAGCTGTAACCAAAAGCACTCTGCAAAATATGGTTAAGCATACATTATAAATGACAGCTAGAAACAGTTGCTTCATAAAACAAATATACATGAAATATATTCATATTTTATCACATTGGAGATTAAATATGCAACTAAATACTACGTAAAATGAAGACTTCTTTTACCAAATTTAACTCAATTGTCAGTTTTTCCTAGAATTTATTAAATTTCTTCTGGGGAAGGAATGAACTTAGGCTTTCTGAGAAATGGGTATCACCATGTCTGAGGGGTTTGCAAACAACAATCCTGACAAGAGGATATTTTTAAGGGGAAGATTTGTTTCCTCTATTTCCTAAATTAAGGGTACAAATATTTACAGGAGCATTCCCTGATTTTCACTTCCTAACCAGAAAGACAGCTCCCAATTTTTAGACAAAGAACACATCGTTTCTTCTAACTTTATTTCAATTCAGGAGCACTAAGCACTTCTAAAAGGAAACTCAAAGCAGGGTGGACAGAATTAGTGGGCACTTTATAATATGAGGAGCTGAAAGGCTGGAAAGGAGCAGAATCCCTCTGATTTGTCTGTCTGCAAATACTTTAATTCACTAGCTATTTCCCACTGGAAGATGTTTAACCGACCTTGGTTCCCGATTAGAGGCAATTCTTCCTCCTCTTTATTTTTTTTAATTCACACAAAGAATCTCATTCATAAGTAATATATTCTGTCTCGCACTTGTCTCACATGGTTATGGAGTTGCTTTAATTCAGTAATATCTGCTTTAGACATTGTTTTACATGAAGTTAACAGGAATTAGGCAAGAAGGAAGGTTGAATCATTCAACTCACATCACTGGCAATTTCTCTGGAGGCCCTGGCAGTCTGGAACGGGAGCGCTTCCGTCGTCAGCTTGTAGCCTTGAGCACGTAGATTATGCCAAGATTCTCTGTATTTTGCCTAAAGTAGGAAAGGCATACGTAGATTGCTGTTTCACTTTTAAATGCACAAAGGAACAAACAAAGGAACCCTCTTTCATTTGTTATTCTGCATTACAGTCGCATTCTTCATAATCAAAGGATTTTTTTAAATTATCTTTGGGAAATCCTACTAACAGACAAAACATGTCTCATTCTTTATGTAGATTTAATTTACTCACAACCTTATATATGCAAATGGAGATAGATATCATTATAATCAAATCAAGGAAAGAAAGAATAGAATAGACCTAACAAGTCCTCTACTTATCCATCTTTCCTGACACTGTACAATTCATCCTCCATTCCAAGAAATATAAGAAATACGGGACAAATCCTTACATCGCTGAGGTTGGCTGCATTTATTCTTGCCCGTGTAAACTCAGGCAGACCCAGTGTTGGTGTGTAGTGATGTTGACTGTCCTCTCCCGCTGCTTTATACAGGCGCTAGGAAAGAGATCAAAAAGGCAATTGCAATTCATTTCCTTTATTGTTTCACTAATGTAACAGCAGGGCTTAAGTTGTTTATGATTATGACAACTATAGTCAACCAGCACAAAAACCAGCTAAGAATATACCACTGCAATTGCAATGGGGTTTTCTTTTGGACAGAAAAAAACTTTGACACTAATTTTTATACATAAATCAGAATGCCAACGCTCCAACACTTCATTGTTAGCCTTGCACTGTTACGTTCCCAGCAGGCCCGAAGTAGGCCTATGAACATTAAGCAAATCATGAATGTGTGTCAAATAAAAAGGTAGGCATTTCTGTTAGACTGGCCATATTTTCTAGGTTGGATTTTACTTCATGTTATTATAGATGATTTTGATAACTTGCCTGTGGGTTTCGTCTTGCATTTTTCCCAAATTAGGAAAGTGATTATTTTTATTAGGAGCCTGTTAAAGTGGATCATACTATGCAAATGAGCTCCCTCAAGAACACCCCAAAGGCCTGATCTGTTGAGGCTCTGTTTCATTTACAAAACATGACAATGGAACTCTATTGTATGGGTACTACTTTAGCTTTTTAAAAGAGACTGAATTGAAAATGGTATTAAATGTTTGTAAATAATAAAATATGATCTGACTGTGAAAAAGCACAAATCAGTGATGCTTGCTTTCTTTTTGATGCATTTTGCTTTCAGAACAGGGTTGTCTCTTTCCTACTCCTCCATCCCTAGCTTGCTGCATTTTGAAAGGCATATTTTCTCACTCACGTTAGGAGAACCTACCTCATTAGCAATCATATTGCTGAATTTTGCATGAAGGAGGCCAGGAGAGTCTGTCACCGATGTGTACTTGAAGGAATGTGGCTGCTGACGATATTTACTCTGAGTTCACACACAAAGAAAAAGGAACAGAATAACTAAAGTGCCTTGTCAGTTAAGGGATTTTTCCAACACCAGTGGTCTGGTACTGCTTCTTGTGCCTAAAACTTTGCTTTGCAAAAGCTACATGTCTATTGACCATTAAACTAATTTACCTTTTGCTACACTCAATTTGGTGCATTCAAGTCTCACAGGGGAAATGAAAAGTACATAAGGAACAAGGTGTAAAAAAAAAAAAAAGTGCTGCTATGCTGAATACAGTAATGAGGTTATTTCACTCCTTGGTGTCATTAACCCTGGCTACTGGAACTGCAGTAAACGCAAACCCACCCAGAGAGAAGGTGCTGCACAAGGCTGCTGAACTTTTCTGGGAGACAAACGAGGTGCCACCTGGCTTGTGGTCCTATGTCAGAATTGTGAACAAAATAACTGCAAGATCACTGCAAAAACAATATTGAAAACTATAGCACACAAAAGCAGCAAGTGAAAACCAGACTAAGACTGTAAAGCAGGAGCAGAGCTGAGGACAGTGTAATATATTGGGCCCTCCACAGGTCAGCCTAACCTTAGAAAAACAGCACAAGGTACTTACATAGGCACAGCCTGATTTTTAGTAGAAAAAATAAAGTCAATTCTAAAATAAATAACAAAAAAATAACACCTCCTGGGTCTGAAACACAGGAGAAAAGATTTGTGAAAACAATTAGCAAAGTCTGCAAAACCTCGAACTCCTTCAGATTCACCCATCTGCAGTTAGGACACGAATACAATGATCAAACAGAAGGGGAGGGAGCCTAGCATTATCCAGTGAGTCACTTTGCCAGCCCAGTTTAATAGAAAGACATCTGGCAAATTCTTGTTTGTAGTGGAGAAATCAAACTCCTCTTTTGTTACCTCACTGATGAGTTCAGAAGCTTTCTTCTTTCCTTCAATCTCTAGAGCCCCTGGAGTAATACATCCAACTCCTCGCATAAAGTTCAAGTCAGATCGGTATAAATTCTAAGGAAAACCAAGCAGAAGTAATTACAAGTTTGCATTTGAGATGCCTTATATTTATTCATCCAAAAATACACAACATTCAAGTAAATCCATTTAAAATTAGTATCTACCACAGAGCTCATATGCATTACCTTATGCTCTTGTCTTTTTTTATGTGTCTGTGTGTGTTCAGCCCTGACGGATCTAACGTACAGAAGCAAGATTCTGAGGACTACTAAGTCTCATGAACACTGAATGATATTTGGACTCCAAACATTCATTTGTAACCTTGAAAAGGCTTTTTCTAGATACATGAATTTTCTTCATATATAACATATAAATCATAGGTATTATTTATTTATAAATATATACAAGACCATTTTTGAAAAGTGTATGAAAAGACTTTTAAATAAAAGCTGGAAACCTTTTAGCACATGCAATTGCAGACAAAATAGCTCTGAATAGTCAGATATAATTAAGGAACATTAAGGAAAAATACCACTATAAGCCACTATACAGATGTCCTGGGTTCAGCAGTATCAGTCATTTTTCTCCTTCTTAGTAGCTGGTGCAGTGCTGTGGTTTTGACTTTTGGTCTGGGAACAGCGCTGATAACACCGATGTTTTTACTTGCTGCTCAGTAATGTTTACTCTGACCAAGGACTTTCTCAGGCTCATGTTTTGTCAGGGAGGAGGGGAAGCCACGAGGGAGCAGAGACAGGACACCTGACCCAAACTGACTAAAGAGGTATTCCATACCACAGCACGTCATGCCCACTATATAAACTGAGGGCAGTTACCCAGAAGGGTGAGATCACTGCTCAGTCAGGCTGGGTATTGGTCAGTGGGTGGTGTGCGGTTGTATTCTCTTCCCTTTTTATTTCCCTGATCATTATTATTATTGGTGGCAACAGCAGTGGTTTGTGTTATACCTTAGTTACTGGACTGCTCTTATCTCAGCTCATGAGAGTTGCATTCCCTCGATTCTCCTCCCCATCCCCCCAGGAGTAGGGGAGGAAGTAGGGGTGAGTGAGCTAATGACTGCGTGGCTGATTTGCCGACTGGGCTTATACCATGACAACAGACTTTGTTAAAATGTTTTCCAGACCAAACCCAGCAGGGACTCATTGGAAATACTACTTTCTCAAAAGTTAATGTCATGGGTTCAGCATTTTTCTCCTTCTCGGTAGCTGGTGTAGTGCTGATTTACGGCCTAAACCACAACAGTTACCAAGAGGTTACAGGTAGATACATTAGGACAAACATTATTTCATTTGATGATGATAAGTGTGTGGAGGGGGATTTTCTCCTTAGAAAGAACAAACAACTAGGAAAGCACAGATTTGCATACTTAATGGATATGTGGAAACTGCTACTTCTTACTATGGGAAGAACTAGCTTTAGTTAATGAGGTGTTCTGGTTCAGCTACCTACTTATAATGGAAAAGGACTATGCCTTCATTCTTTTGAGAACCAGCTCCTCTTCAATCCAGGTCTAATCTCTAGACTCAGAGGCATCATGGTGCTGCATACAGGAAATACTCATCATGAAATGGAAAGTAAGAGAGAACAACACTGGAAGGTGGTCTCTTGTCTAATTTCAGCTATTAGCACCAAACAGAGCACATTCTGCACTCTGAGATGTGTTGCTGCCAATCAGCATTTCATCCTCAACTCAAAGAAGGGCATGGATGGAAACTTGCCCCAGAATCTCTGATTACGTGTTTTCACCCAAGTTAGGGAAGCACAACTGGCAATTGATGTTTATACTTGTTTGAACACAGTCTGACATCTTTAAGATTGCTGGCTGAAAGTGTTAAATTGCTATATGGTAGCATTTTGGGGCCAGATACAGCCCCTCCTGAGGTCTCCAGAGGCAATGTGATCTATTAAAAGTCCTTTGCTCAGGGCTGTGCCTACAGACACAGCCTACCCTTGAATTTGTAAGGCATTATCCAGTTGATTTACTCAAGATTATGTATGGAGCTAAACTCACCCTTCTTAGAATTTCAGTGGTTATGTTTTGGGGCAGAGCTTATAAATCTCTTAAAAATCAGATTTTTAACAATAGGCATCTTTCTTGTGGAAGTACACATGAATATACCCAGATGCAAACCAACTCAAATACTAGCTTGCAATCAGTCTGCATGGTTAGCAAGATCTTAAAAAGAATATATTACCAACAGTGCAATCATCCTCACTTGCAAACGCTTCTCTGCCAGATCATCAAAGATTACTATGCTTTACCTCTTGGTACAGCATACACACGCATTGTACAACTGCCCAATAAGATAAATGTCTCATTCCTGAATGTAATCAAGGGGGAACAGCCATTGTTCATCCCTCAGCTGCTGCTCAAATACATACTGTCAGCTCTCTTGATTTGGAACAGAACTCTCTTGCATCAAAACCAACAGGGAAATATTGCTGGGATACTTTGCAATTACCTCACTCTGTAGTTTGTGTGCATTCTTGGCACACCGCAACCTCACATCATCAGTCAAAGAAGTGTACTGGTGTAGCAGCTGTCTGTATTCTTGTTCACTGACCAAAGACTGGGCTTTCTTGGCATGTACCAAGTTTATCATATCCAGTGGCAGGTGGAAGTGAGTCTTTGTATCCTCAAAGCCTTGCCTGTATTTCACCTATCAAATTAAAAACAGCATGGTAGTTAGAATTCAAGTTTTGATCAGAAGACACATTCTTCGTATTTCTTCCATTATCCAGTATAAATCACCCTTTCTAAAGGTAAGTTCCCAGCTTGCTTAACTATACTGTGAATGATCAATACTTAGAATATGTGACAGCCTGTTCTTCATCAAAATAGTAGCCATCTACATTATAGTCAATTAAGCTATCATTCATATTTTTTGTTAAAACTGGATACATTGAATCTGTAGCAGTACCAAGCTGATAAATGAAATTTTAATTCAGTGCATTTCTTGAAAGCACAAGAAAAAGGTGAAGTTACTGCCTGAGGATAAAATGCAAACAGCCATATTTATATTAGAATTAGCACGAATCCTCAATTAAATTATTTGTTGGTCCCCATCGATTCAGTCAGTTTCATTTCATAGTTTTAAACGTCATTTTTAGTGGTTGTTTTTTTTTTTTTTCCCATTCTGTCTCTGTCCAGGAAAAGAAGGGTGTAAAAATCTTCAAAGAACTTTTTTCAGATGATATTTCCCTATCAGATTATGCAAATTTGAGATGTTCAGGCTGTTCATCAAGATAATGAACAGACAGAGTTATTGAGATGATCCTCAAACTGATTTAGAATAACCTGACAGATGGATGAATTCTTCAGACACTTAGTGTTACCTGTACATCTAAATGTACCATCATACAAAACAGAATCCCAGTACAAGCTCAGCACTCACTGAAGTCCATGAACACTCCCCCATCTATATCCACAATCAGGCTTACTATGGACAATTATGGTAAGAAGATATATAGTTCTTAGATTATTTATGTATTTAAAGTCAGACAAATAGGTCACTGCTTTCTGAGCAAGCCACAGTGTTCAAAATGCACTGAACAGTCACAATCCTTACAGACAATGAACAAATAATGTAATTCTTAGCATATACCAAGACTGAGTGGGAACCATTTCCCAACCAAAAAAGTCCAACCTGAAATTCCATAAACTCATTCATCCTTCTGTCTTTCAGGAAAACAGTAAAATGAAAGTAATTACTGAATAACTTTGTATCTGTACCAAATCTAATTTACTTCTGTACAAAACACACCACTAACTCTTAATTAGACCTGCCTCTGAGTGACACTTGGAGTAAAATAGTCTATGCTAGGCGCTAGTGTTATGCTGGAAGAGTCTGTGCAAGAATGCACAATCTTCTTTTATTTTCAAATTAATGCAATTGTAAAGAATGTAAAACAATGCCAAGAATATCATATTAACCTATCTGGAAAGTGGGGAAGAAAGCCTTAGTTTTTAAATAGAAAGCTATTCCACACAGCTAAGTGCATCTTCCATGAGGAACTACTTACTGTTAGGAAACCAGTTCTAAAATGCCTACATCTTCTTTCTTATACTTACGTCGCTCTGCAACGATGCTGCATGGACTGAATGAGCAATACGAATATCACCATCCAGGCCACGTGAGCCAAGCATCTGTCCTTTCATTTTCTGAAATGCCTCCTTATACTTGTGCTACAAAGGAAATAAGAATAGAAATGTGAATAGAAGTATTAGTCAGATTGTTAAAACCTGAATAAAAGGATTTTCATGTTATAGAAAGAGAGCTATGGACAATGAATTCTGGCTATACCCAATATGATAATAAATCTGAATGGAGCTTTAGTGGATACTTGGAAGACTTCACCTGTACAAATATTTTAGTACCTCATCCTACTGAGAGAAAAAGACACAAAAAATACAATGAACACTTACAAACAGCTTAGGTTAGTTACCTGCTATTACACAGGTGGCAGAAGACAAGAACCTGGTACAAGTTTAACCTCAGAATCACCTCTGAAAAGCCTCCCTCCACCAGCTCTCTAGTGAAGTCAGAACAACTAACTGGTCTGATATACTTGATATTTATCTGTATATCCCTACAGCCTTTAAAGAACATTCAAGACAAACCCTGAAGGGTAGAACTTCCTGAATAATCAGTCTCTTCCAAAGCTTGCCTAGCTAACAGCGGCTGGCAGCTCCTGAACAATCCCTGTGATTGTCCAGTCACGTACAGCAGATAAGTTGGTCAACTTTGCTAGAGGATACTTGCTTTTGCAAACCTTCCTTTGCTTAGTTACCAGTAACACTTCATTCTGGCTACATTTCCAAAGCACTAAAAAAGTTTAATTACTTAACTAGACCAAGCCCATATGTCTCCCAGATGTAGAGTTACCAGGACATGCTGTTTCCATCAAGTGTCACTCAGCAGAGCAGAAACAGTCTGGAGTGACTGACATACCCTACTGGACAATATCAGCAGTAAGTTCACGTACATCACTTATGATTTCACCCGAGGCCTTTGCTGCCTGGAAGGGAATGGCATCAAGTTTCAGTTGATAACCACCGTCTTTCATCTTTCCCCAGGACTCCTTATAGCGAATCTAGGAAATATAGAACAGGAATAAAGAAGAGTTGCTGTTCAGAGGGTTGACACTGCAATGCTATTGCTATCCTAGAAATGTTACCATATTAGTTTCATTCTACTCCAACATGGAGTGCTAACATATATTAAACTATCAACACACAACAGGAACAATCATGTTAAAAATGTCCATTATAAAAATAATAAAGATTCATACTTAATCTAAGTTAAGAGAAGTTTGATTTCCCATATAACTTTAGAAACCTTTACACCATGGAAGGATCATATACTAGGGAAAGGAAAGAAATTCAGTACGCTTTCTTGTGAAAGACTAACAGCAAAGCGCTACCAACTTTTTCACTTCCCTTTAAAATATTAAAGGTCAGATTTATACCTCACTGATATTCATAGCATTTAATTTGGCCTGAAGGATTTCGGGAAGATCTGTTGTGGGTGTATACTGATGCTTTACACTCTCTCCATGCTCCTTGTACAGCCTCTGCAAGTAGAGATGAATTTCAGTAGCAAGTACTCACTACACATGCACATTGTTCAGAGACAAAAACATTGACAAATAGATCTATGGAAAGCAAAGACTACAAAAAAGTGACAGCAGTATTAACAGATAAAGGCAAATATATCAGTCAAAAAGTATTCAAAAAGCTTTGAGTCTGATACACCTATCAGCTAGAGTCTGCTAAAAAGGCACTCCTTTGAGTGTATAAATCAATAGATAGGAAAATTCAGATATTTGAATACTAATTTGGTAAGTCTTCCAGCATATGTGAATAGGGGGAAGGAACATAAACAGCAATTATTAAGGATGTGCAGCCATAAGTTGCTGACAAAAACTGAAATTCCACAGAAATATGGGGAGTTGAAGTTCCCAAAACACATCTCTCCAAAGTTGCTCATTTTCAGCAGATAAATATAATGGTAATTAGCTGTGCAAGTACTCCAAATTTAGTTCCAGAGCTAATTGCAAGGAGGTGCTCAACAGTCAATGACAGGAGAAAAAAAGTACTCAGAATGGTGAGTGATCCCATCATAAAACAGGTGAGCCATTCATATCAGTTCTTGGAGGAAGAATATAGGGTTGACCCAGGACTAGCTAGCTCTTGGATGTCTGCAGAGAGATGAGAGGAGTTCTATGCAGTTAACTGGAACTTCCCCTGCAATGGCTATGCACAGTTCACCTCTTTCACATTATCTTTTTTGCTAGTTTAGTTTCTTCTTACACTGACACCATAATTTCATAGGATCATAGGACAGTTTGGGTTGGAAGAGACCACTAAGGATCATCTAGTCCAAACCCCCTGCCATGAGCAGGGACATCTCCATCTAGATTATCAGATGAGCACAGAACACCACCATTTGATTTGGCCTTAGATGTGAACCATGTCTTGACCACCTGATTTGCCATTCCCAAGCTGTTATTTCTGTGTGAAGGTTTGAAATCAGGATGAAACTCTCCATTTCACCCTGCTGCCACTTTCTTTAGCAAGTAGACCCACTTGTATTACAACTCCATAAGAGGAAAATTAATGAGAACTCCACGTGTGAAGTAGAGCAGCAGACTGATCTTGACTGTGGCACAGTAGAACAAAATGACTTATATTTATCCTGCCTGAGATGTAAGCCTTTTGGATCTTATTAATTACACCAAAGGCATAGACAGTATAAGTATTACAATAGCATGTGTTTTACACAAAGTCTTTCATCTTCTTCTTCACTTTAAAAATATCTATTTTCAAAATAAAACACCCTCTCATGTTTGAAACTTGTCTTTTTTGAGTGACTTTTGCTTACGATTCACTTCTGCATTATCCCAGTTAAGTCTACAATATTTTTAAATCGCTCTTCTATTAAAAATAAACATGTTTAAACACCAAACAGCCTCAATTCTTCCCTTTCAGGTTTCTCCTCCTGGATTTCTCTCTCAGCAGGATGACAGCTTGAAGTTATTTATTTTTATTTCCTTGTCATGCTGCCTTACATTTTGTTTTGAAAGAACATGCAGAAACTGAAATTTGAAAGATCTGTTTGAAAAGGGGAAAGGACCCCAAATGTGTTCTTCCTCAATGAATTTCAAGAGGCCAAAAGACTCTGAAGGCCAAAGGTCAGGCTTACTCTTAAATTTTACTTCTGGGAAAAAAGCCAATTGGACAGAAAGCCCTTTTTTTACATGAAACTCCCATTCATTTTACTGGCATCTCTATGACTTCCCATTCCAAGTTAGAAGCAATGCTCTTTGTGAGATGCACCACACCAGAACACAGAAGTTTCATGGTTCCCAAGAATAATCTCAGAGAAAGAAAGAGAGAGAAAGCCAGTGCTTCAATCAGGTCTTTCAAAGAGGATACCACTCTTATAATCATAATGTATATACATTATAACTTACATCCACAGCCTGGTTATAACTAATTCTAGCCTGGATCATCTCAGGAGTGTCTTTAATACTGGTAAACTTCAAAGCATATGGATGCTGACGGTACTTCTTCTGTTGAGCAGAAAAAGATCAAAGCTGTGAATTTTGTGCTGCTCTTTCATGCTATTTGAAAGAGAAAAATCATAGGTTGCTGGAGATTAGAGTGAATTTGTGAACATAATTATTATTCCTCTTTCCTCATCTTTATGTCCTAGGTACCTTCAGATTAATATTTGTTTCAATTTAACAATAACCTTTTGCCGATTAATATTAAAGTATTTCTCCCTTAATATAAGGAAAACATTTTAAAATTGGATTTTACCTACCTAAGTACTCCAGAACTCAGGATTTTAAAATCTTTTTCAGATTATTTCAAATACAGTATGACCGAGTATATTTTTTATTGATAGTTTCTTTAAGCAAGAGATCATATACATTTGCAGTGTGTTAATAATGGCAACCATTTAAATTTACGGGGTTTAGGGTTCCTCCTTACATTTAGAGCAAATCTGTGCAGCCATTAACACTATGGCTAATTGTTATGGCATATCTTCTAGATAATTATATTAATTCTGCTTGCTTGAAAGGACCCATAGTAGTTTCTGAGAGATCTTGATATACATACTCAATTAAGACGAAGGCTGTTTGATGGCAAAATGTCACTTTTTCTACATGGCCAGGTCTCTAAATGCTTCCCTTCCTGCATTAGCTGTCCTAAACCCATCAATAGTCTTATCTGTTCTCCAGATAGTGCATACTGAATTTTCCCAATGCCTGTGATGAACTCCCAAGTCAATAAATGTGTTCAGGGGTCTTCCGGAAATTGTTTCTATCTCAGTGTTTGAGTCTAGAGGCATGTCATCCTCCTTTAAATTGAGCCGTGACCCACTGAAGTTTATCTATCTGAGGCAACATGCTGGTTCTTTGGGAACTCAAAATACCCATGTAAACCACATTAACTCTTCCAAGGTATTACAAGCTTATGAGCAATATTTAATTTCAGAAAGAAATCCCTTAAAAATGTGAAATCTTTCTAAGTTTAACTGGGGACAAAAGTGGTTTATTCTTCATTTGGATCAGCTTTAGAGACAATAAGAGTTGACCAGAACATGTCTAACACAAATCTCCTAGAAATATTCTGGCACTTGCTTTTTAGCAGTATTACAAGGGCTATTCACTGTGTGCATGTAGAGCAAGGAGGAGGCTCCTAGCCATCTAAAATGATTCAGTACTCACAAAAAGGTTGAGATGGACAGCCTATCAGGTCAAATTTCTACCTGGCAGTTTTCACTACTATAACATCAAAATGGTACACCTCTACAGATTCAGTTACTATTCCAGCCAGCACTGCTGTACTGGCTTTTATATAGCTACCTTGCTTGACACCAGCTCAGAATCTGATTTATTGTGCGTAAAAAAAACCATCCTACTTCACTGTAGATGATTACATGGGAAAAATAATTGTGTTTGCAATCAGCAGATGTGAAAGGATGATCATATTGTCTGAGAGTGGCTATACTGCTATTCTCACTGAGTGAATGGACAGATGATTCCTGCATTACCCTTGGTTATCTAAAAATATCACAGGATTCAGTCTCCTACTGCAGCAGATACAGCCAGTAGGACTTTCTATAAAACAATAGAAACAAAATACTATGAACTTTTTAACCATTTCCACCAGGCCTTAGAAGGTCTCATGGGACTGGCACAAAGGATTCTAGAGTTTGCCTTTTCCTGTAAGTGATATTGGTTATAGGGAGAAATAAGGAAGAAAACTACTTGGGCCAATAGATAGCTACAGACAGAGATATCTATATGAATATCAATAGCTAGCATGAATATATATGAAATAGGAGCAAGAAGTAACGTGTATCTGTTAAAAAAGAAGGTTCTGTGTCCAATGACTGGATCTTTTCATCATCTCTACTGTTTTGCTTCATTAAAAAGGTAGGCTAGTGGGTAGCAATTGAGCACTGTTTGATTGCCATTATTATTCATAATATCATTTGTCACCTACTTTGTTTTTGCAAAGGCTATATGGACTCCTACTGGTGTGTGTTTGGTATCTGGTTTCCCTCTAATTACCAGTCCTATCCCTGGTTTTGAGGGCTTTCATGTGCTATGCCTTTTTCTTTCCCCTTTGAGTGGAAATTATTTTAATTTTATACAGACATTTTGCACGCATTATGCAGCAAATTCTGTTACATGCTGTCATGAAATCTCACCTCACTAATGAGTTCTCCTGCCTTCTTAGCCTGCTCCACATTTAATGACCCAGTGGCTATCCATCCAGCTCCTTTCATCCAGTTCAAATCTGCTCTGTATCGGTTCTGACAAAGAAAAAGAAAAAACACTATTGTTGGTGTTCATACACTTAAAATGCCATTAAAGGAGTCAGACATCTCAGGGACAACAACCAAGTCAAATTAGTGCCTGCTTTTGTTTTATTCAACATTGTACAGCTGCAAGGGAAGCAAAAACAAAAAAAGAGAATGAAATAGAAGTATCAGGACTCGCCAGCACTTGTGCAATATGCTGTGCAAGGTAATTTTTAGAAGTGGTCTACACTTTACTGTCATTCGTAATTTTTATCCTCATGTGGCAAAAACTTCAATTTTATTGTACATACTGCACTGTTTAAAAGATCATTAATGATTTGCAACGCAAGAAAATGATATTTAGTATTTCCCAACCCCTATCCCTTTGTTATACTGGAGGGAAGGCATCTAGTTTTTCACTTTCCGTATGTTTTTAAGGAGGAAGTGTACAGAAGCATTTCTCATTTTCCTCACGAAATCTCTCCTACGAACAGCCTACTGAATTCCAAAAAGCTTATACAAGTACTACAGCTGCCTTTCTCAAAGAAGTCAGGCGGGTTTCAGTGGTTATACCTCAACAAGACCTGTGCAGACACCTATCTTAGTTTCCCTTAAAAGTTCTGACTTAAAATCTCAGGATGGAAGGCTTAACTTGCAGTAACCATTTACAATATCAGTTTACCTGATGGTTACAGTTGAGCATGTAACCTGTATGGAATTTTATCACCAATTTTATCACTATATATTATTTAACCACCCTGCATATTAAGTAAAAAAAAAAAAAAACCTGTACATCATATACAAATCCTAGTGTTTTATTAACATTTGAAGTAGGCTTTGAAGAAGCCATGCTCATAAAACAGGATTATAATTCTCCTCAAAACTGTACACCTTTTGCACTGCATGTATCTTTTGAGCAAATCAGTGGTTAATATTTACCAGCTTAATATTAACTGCTTAATAATTGAAATATTAGGTGCAGAAATATTGCGTAATTAAAAGCATAAACATCTGAATAAACTCAGACCTAAGTGTCTGCATGGGTTGAATGAAGGAGCACTGAAATATATTAAGAGCGAGACTTACATCACTCTGCAATCCATAGGCCCACTTGGCCCATGCCACTTTCATGTCAGTAGGCAGGGCTGTATAGTGATGGAGAGCTGTCCTGTACCCTTTATATGTGGCCAGATTCTGAGCTTTTTTGGCATGGACAAGGTTGACCATATCCATGGAGACATGGAACTGATTCTTCGTGTCCTCAAATCCCTTCCTGTACTCCAGATCACTCTGCAACTTTGACATTTGAAGGGAATGAGCCATCTGTGAATCTTCCTCCACAGCCTTTACTCCAATCAGCTTACCCTTCATCTTCTCATAACCTTCCTTATACTTAATCTGTGAAGAAAAAAAATAGACCATGAGTTATTGATCTAAGCTGCCAAGCTGACAGCTCTGGTAGTAGTAAAGCAATGGTCTACCAGTACTGTGACATGCTTGGTCCTTGCCCCAAGGAACTAAGAAGTCCACTTGCAAAAAAGAACTGTAATGCTCTAGAAATTAGTAAGTGTTTGTAAAGACACCCTTTCTCAACAATACTATGTTCACAAAAGCTTTAAGAACTCCTTTCTTTTTGGTTCTTTCTAGTAAAAACAACATCCTCTAAGCACCGAGGTCAGAAAGCTCTTTTGGGAATTTTCTGGCCAGGCATAGATGTACTAAGTTATGATGTTTCACAGGAGATTTTAATTTCATTTTGAGTTCTAGAATTCACTCTCAGGTCAAAATGAGAATAGAAAACCACAGTCAGCATGTGGGGAAAAACTCAGAATTGCTCAGAGCAAACCTTCTGACTAATTACAGAATGCCAGTCATCCAGTCAATTCCTTCATTGCTCCTTAGCACGAATCAATTGAGGGTGGCTCAGGGCACTGAGACATATGTGACACATCCCCAACACTCTGGTAGCAACCTGGATTGTCAGCTGTCCTATAAAGAAAGAAGGTTGATGGAGTCCATACTCACATCACTTGCCAGATCCCTCTTCGCCTTAGCTGTCGAGAATGACAAAGCATCCAGACGAAGCACAAATCCTTTATCCTTCTGCTTCTCCCAGCTGCTCTTGTAGAGTTTCTAAAGAGATGACAATATCACAGACTCTTTATTACTAACAATATATTGTTTGTTCTATAGTCACAGTGAAAGCTCTCGAATCACATCAGACCAGCATATACACCATGTCCAGCAACCATATGTTTAAAGAGATGTGGTGTCTTCACTTACATAATGTAACTGTATACTGTGGGTACTGTAACCCCATTATATCACTGTTTCCAGTGAAATTGTCAGTATGCCACTTATCTGGAAGCATGTACACAGCTTCAAAACTCTAAAGGTGACAAGTCCTGAGAACAGCAGATGTGACTAGTATTTAAGAGAAAGTAAATAAATTTAGATATAAAGTTTTTACATCTAAAACATTTGGACCTTTATAGAATCTTTCACCTACAGAACAAACATTGCAACAGCAGCTGTAACTATTCACAGGAGTTAAACCAAAACTCTATCTTACACAGTACCTCACTGATATTGGCAGCGTTTGCTTTGGCCAGCAGAAAGACAGGATCATCTTTGCTGATGGTGTACTGATGAAGAAACTGCTCTTTTCCTGACCTGTAGGCAACCTGTCCACAGAAAACAAAGCATTGTTTAACAAGTAGTATTCTACATTTAATACTGAAGGAATATCGATTAAAACACCCCAAATATCATGGGATTTGTTACGGTTAATTTATTTGGTGACTTTGTCTTTAATATCATGACTTTTTTTGCAAATATGAATTTAAAAGCTGACCCATAGAGTCAGGTTGATCAAGCTACTCATGGAAGCAGTGAAACAACATATATACCAGGATACTTTAATTCTCTCCTAAAGTTAGCTACTTAATGGACTATAAAGCTGTCAGCAATTTATAGTCCATACAAAATGTATGCAAGATTATATTTCATCACTATTTAACTGTAGCTACTTTTTGGGTAGCCTTTGACAGGGCACAGAAATAGAGATTTTTAGGCATGAAATGAAGAATGCTACGCAACTGAACCTGCAGAAAAGGTTTGTGACCTAAATGTAATTGCTGACATAATACTCCAGTGAGAACTAACATTCCAACTCTGAATGAAAATATCAAGGACCTTTTATGATCCAAGTAGCAAACATCTCCATTTTATATCCCAGAGCAACATCAACAGAGAAATAAACTACTCTGTTTCAGAAGCCCATGAAGCTGTTGGAGGAGCTGTTGAAAAGCTGCAAAAAAGATGCCCATTTCCTAAAGCATTGTATTTCTTACATCTCAAAGAAAGGGGGGTAAGAAATGCCCCCACTATAAAGCTCTAAATCCATGGTTACTATTCTGACTTCTAGGACACAGGAGATAAATAATGGGAGTCAGGAGAACAGTGCTCTCCTCTGATTCAATCTGGTGTCATATTTGAGACACACAACACCCATCCAAGTAAGCACTGCGTTTTTACTTAGAGAAGCAAAAAAAGGAAACATGGTAGCTGCCTGAAAAAGACCACTCAAGAAGCAGTAATGGTTCATTCACATAATTACTGAGAAGCTGACAGCATCTTCATTTCAAGGTACAACGTATTAAATGTGATTTAAAAAAGGCTTGACAAATCACTACTGTTCCAAAATTAGTTGGTCAGCAATTTTAACAACAGGTTCTCTCCTTGTGGAAACTTTTAAGTCAGTTCCTGACACCTAAGTCCTGCCAGGGAGTTCTGAAGTATCATCTCGCCCCTGAAGTAGCCAGGCAGTTGCACACCTGGCCATTGTAGGTCCCTTCATACTGAAATATCCTATCCTATCCTATTCCACCTGCCAGTGTGGCCCACCCCAAGGAAGAACAGGGAGTATTCCGAAGGTCCTCAGTGGGGAAAATATGGCTATTTGCGCATTTTACTAAATCACAGAATCAAAAAGTAAAGTACTTCAGTAAAATAAGTAAAGTACTTTAACAGCCACTGCTGAAGAATGAGTTGCCTAACAAGGCTGATACAATTTGAGGTAGTCTGACAGGGTTCTCAGTGGAGAAAAACACAGAGCCTGGGATGAATGTGCATCAGTCCCCGAGCTAATGTCTACCTTGCTTTGAAGCACTGCCTGAGGATCAGCTAGGAATACTGTGATTCTCCTTCAACTTCCTTCCTCACTTTAGCTACTTCATGGATAACCAGTTTTCATGAAGATAACATTAACACCTCAAGGAATACTCAGGTATCCTCTCATGGATGCATTTCAGCCATACTCAATTCAGCCTGTCACCAAGATTGCCTTGTAGGGGCATCCCCAGCCTTTGACACCATCCCTGAGAAGCCTCGCTTGTCTATTTCCATTCCCACTGGGGTTTGATTTTTGTTGTTATTGTTCCTAGTTCAGAGAATTCAATGAGAGAATTCATCAAATAAACAAATAAAAGCCCTTGGAAATAAATCTCAAGAAATTTCACGTTCAGAAATGTTTCATGACTGGGTTTTCTTCCACCCACCACCCCAGGGTTCATATGTCAGGAATGACCACATCATGAGTAAGATATTTGCAAAGAGACAAATTCAGTCAAGGACTCACATCACTTTGCAGTTCCTGGCTTTTCTTGGCATGCTTGATCTGAGAACTGTCAGGCACACTGGTGAACTTCAGTGCATCAGCCTTCTGTCTGTACTTTTTCTGCATCAAATTACAGCAGATTACACAAAAGCTTCTACAATATTTACCTTCCCAAAACAAATGTAGTGCTTTCAAAAAATACATGACTGATAGAGTCAAAGTTCCCCTGCAAATTCCAAGACAGTTTTAGCAAGGTATCAACAACCTAAAATTCCAAATACTACCCAGTATGGTATCCTTTATATATATTGCACTGTTATATTATTGTATATAGCTACTAGTATTTCCAAGGTGAGAAGGGTAGTGCAAGAATATGCCAAATGTACTGCTGCTGACCCTGCAAGCACAGACACTCTTTGGTGCCAGATGTACAAGCACACCAACCAGTGAGTGTCCTTCACAAACTGGGTGTGACAATTCAGGGGCCAAGATTGCTCCTAAGCTACAGGATCAGTATTGCCATCTCATTTTCTTATGTGAGACCTCTGAAGCATTTGCATGTGTTATCAAAATCACTGAACATGTTACTGAGGTATTTTTAAGTTACTAACATACATTTAAATTATCAATTAAATTAGTAGGGGCAATTTCAGTGTCCTGAAGGTAACTCAAATGAAGAATCTTCCCTCTCATCTCCCAGCTCTTTTCTAAGCAGAGCTCAGTGCAGACACTGCAGTCAAGCCTTCCTGGGAGCAACAGCTGTGAGAGGTCTCCACAAGGCTCAAGCCTTGGATGTGGGGAAGACACATTGTGTTTCATTCATCCTCTGGTACCAATACTTGTATAAGATTTATTTGAATGGGCAAATTTGCATAGAGACTAATGTTTTTACTTTGGTAAATAAGACTGCCCTTACCTTTATTCCATCTTACTTTTTGTTTTATATCTGAAACACACATAAGTGAATAGAAAACTTCCACTAACTTCACCACACTTTGGATCAGGCCTGTCTTGTATCAATGCCCCTGCCTCAGTCTTCTGCATCACTCATTTGAGAGCAAGTGAAGCATTTCTGTCTATCTTTGAGACAGCAGAAGGAAATTTAGCACCTTATTTCAAGACCACAGTACGATAGGGGAGACCAAGCATACTTCTTGTATACTTTAGTTAAATTCTTATACTAACAGTTCAACCATGAAGTGGGGCATTCCACCTTGGAAGGGTGAAAATGCATTTTTTCATTATCTGGCATTTCAGTAGAGAAATCCTTTCATTTGAACTGATGGGTGAACAGATCAGTTTATGTTGTGTCTCTGCTAGGGGAACACAAAATAGAAGTTAAAAAAGCATGCAGCACTTCAAAGAGGTGCTCATTGCTTTATTTTAGGAACCTGGAAGGAAGGGAGGCAGATTAAAAACAGCATGTTTTGTCACATTGCATGGAACACAATATAGTGACATTCTGCAAAGTAATGACAAAATGCCAGGCTCTGTATGGCAACAGAGATCTCTAAAACACTATCCACCAGTCTCCAGCTCAGGTGACTGTCAGCCATCTCTTGGCCTTATGCAGCACTGGAATGAAAAGGCAGATCATTATGGATTAAATATTTGTGGAAGTGATTATTAACACAGCACACGACAGCAGCAGATGTCAGTCTATCCCTAGCAAGACAGTAGATCTGAGAGTAGCTGCTCTTCTTCTGTTTCTCAGATGTATCTTTTCCTCTCAAGAGGAGTACTGAGAGGATGTCAGAGACCCAATGTATTAGAGAGTGTGATCTCTAGTAACTAACTGGCTTCTGTTCCTTCCCCAGCCCTAACTGGAATGTTACCCTTCTTGTCAAACTTCCCCTAATGTATTCTCCTATATGTCCTCTAGCTTTTCGTAGCTCTAGTGAGATGACTGAACCATAGCTAAGCAGCTGAGGAAGTGTACTTCCATAAAGCTAGCAAGTGAAAGCATTGAAAAGCAGCACAAGCTGAAGCTGCCAATAAAGCCAGATCCCTTATTTGAAAAAGAGCAAGGAAATTCCAAACATGGCTAACAAATATCTGACTTTTCAACACTGTTCCTTAAAATTCTATGCACTTTATGCAGCATATGTCATAGAAACTCTAATTCCTTCCAGTGCTGCTCTGCAAAATGAGTAGGTGAATGAAAAGAGGTGGAAGCACAATTATGGGCTCTTCTGCCTCACAAACTTGACACAATAATCATATAATGGGAAAATATATTTTTAACCTCTAACCTAGGATCTCCTAAACTGTCAAATAACTAAATGACATCTGTCAGTTCTTCCATTTCTCAGGTTTTCCGTATTAGGAATTACTTACCTATCCCACACTATCCCACATAATTTAGTAGAATTAAACTGTGCACGTAAACCTCTGAATAAACAACAGACAGAAGCCTGAGTACTTTTCTTACCTCACTGACCAAATCTCCTGCTTTTTTGGCTTGTTGTATATTAAGACTTCCTTCTGTGATACACCCAGCTCCTTTCATCCACATCAGATCTGACCTATATCGAAGCTGTAGAGGAAAATGACATTTACTGGCATGTGGAACACATGTAAAATTTTCACATGTGAACATTTGCACCCTTTACAGTTTCAAAGGCATTGCAAAGACATATAAAATAAATCACAGCGTAATCAAACAGCATTGTATGAAATGAAAATTAATGTCAAACTTAAGAAGTCTATAAACATTCATGCTGCTTATAACAGTTAAGCTGAGTATATATCAACTTACATCACTCTGGAGACCATAGGCCTTCTTTGCCCATTTTGTCTTCATGTCTTCTGGAACCACTGTGTATTCATGCAGTCTCTTTCTATAATCTAAGTCACTAGCAAGTTCCTGGGCCTTCTTAGCATGTCTCAGGTTTATCATGTCCATAGGCAGATGGAAATGGGTCTTACTCTCCTCAAAATCTTTTTTGTAGGCAATCTAGAAATAGAAGAAATGAAAACAAGTTGTCTGTACAAGTGCATTGCAAAGTCAGAGCTATCTTAAATGTCCACTGTTGTTTGGGTCCTATAAGGGATCCCAAAAAAAGATGGCAAACTCTGGAGACATCTTCCCCATCATAGTACATGTGACTTTTAAACATACTTTACATGCAAAATCTGCTTGAAAGTTCCATGTAGAAGTGTTTACACTTGAGGTTTAATAGGATGTTATTTTCCTGCCCCAAAGTAAGGGCAGCACCAGCCCAAAATTCCCTATGAGAACAAAAATACTGTGCAATCACTGCAGAGCCACAAACAGAGAAAGGAAACTAACCTTTATCTTGTTAAAAGCTTCCAAAAATTTCTTATAGTGAAAGCAGTAACAGTGGTAGATTGCATACTGTTGCTGAAAGCTTCATAATTATGAATAATACCATCTGACTCAGAGAAATAAATAATTTACCTCACTACTCATTTTGGCCACCTTCAGAGAGTGCAAAAGTCTTGAATCTTTGGCTCCAATTGCTTTTCCTTTTGTTTTTTCATATTCTTCTTTATATTTAATCTGTAAAAAAATTAGTTTCAGTCAAAGAACATTTCCAGTTGCCTAAAAGACAAGTAATACGGTTTTCACTGGCAGTTTGGATGGTCAAAATTTAGAAGGGCTTAGTCTGACTCTCACATTGTCACTTCAGATTTCCCGTATTTTCTAAGAAATTCCCAAAGGTGCAAGGTTGGTCTCATTTATGTTCCCTTCAACTTAATGCCTTCAGGCTCATTCCTATGAGGTGGATATGCTTATAAGCTGATTAGCTAAATTATCTGGTTCTTAAAGCAAAGATAAAGAATCAACCATGTAAAAACAAGCAAGGAATGAAAGATTTTATTTTCTTAATGAGGTGGGATTTTGGAATCACCACCATTGCCAAACACTTCCCATTTGCAGGAAAAGTTTCTTCTTTTTTTGCCTCTCCACAGGGTAAGAATCATGAGGTAAGTTGTTTAAAAAGTGTTTGGGAAATGTTTTTAGATACGTGTGTTTATGTTAAAGCAGCAGACTAAAGAAACATGCATTCCCTTTGCAGGGGATGATAACAGTACTTTTGAGGCTTTAAACAATTTTACTAAAGGGGTTGTTTTGCTTCGTTCTGTATACTTGTATTTATAAAAAACAATTTCAGAGAGTGAAGTTTCATAACAGAGCCTGAGAAATTTTTCAACTGCTCACCAGCCACTGAGAAAGATGGACAGCCAAATGTACGACTTCAAAATTCAGATGAAGTGAGTTAAGCTCTATTTCCCTGTTCTATAACAACTTCTATAAAGAACAATTCCTATGTAATTAAATATAACATACATCACTGGCAAGATCCCTTGAAGCTTTGGCAGCAAGTAGAGGCAGAGAATCAAGTTTCATTTCAAAACCCTGCCCCTTACTCTTCTCCCAGCCTTCTCTGTACTTAATCTGAGAAAGGAAAGACAGCAACATGTTACTAGTATCTAACAATGACCATGCATCCTAGCACATTATAGCCACAAAGAGTTTCTCTCCACAAGTCTCCATTAATGCAACTCATATAAAACTTAGGGGAAAAACACAGTAATGAATACTTGCAGAAATGCCAGCTCACAACCACGAAAAATTATGAAGCTGTTTCAAAAATAACAGTCACACAGTAATAAGACTGGAGGTTTTGCACTCATTTGTCTTGTTGAGCATTTTTCCCTCCAAAACTACATACAACAATGGAGGCCTGAAAAAGATACTTTAAAAATTAAATAGAATTTACACTTTTCCTGTAAGTTCTTGATCTTAACACCCAGGTGTTGATGTATATTGTCATGAATATTGAATATTGTCCTGAATTCTGAATGGCAGCAAGAGTGGGCTTGATCCAAGTTCACTGAAGTCATTGTGTTTCTTTCCATTGACTTCAGGAAGCTTTGAGTTATCATAACTATGCAAAGGTTGCTTCTTCATATAAACACCATATAATACTACTTCATATATATACCACATAAATAATATAAAATTCAGTGGTATTGTGAAGTTGTGAAGTAAACACTGATTTACTAAACAAAGTCAAATCACCTGAAAAGGTCTACTGGTTGCACTGTACTTGAGATGGTATCTCTATCTATACCAGAATATCTACACCACAGTTCATGCTGTTTAGTGAAGACCAATGATAAATGCTGGATGCTTCCAGAAATATTATCATCATCTCTACATTCATTTCTGCCTATTAACGGCATCATGAGTACCAATACTTCCACACCATGTGGCTTACCTCACTGTATAACTCAGCATTCGCTTTCGCTTTGACTAACTGGGGTAAATCCTGAGGTAGAGTGTAGTTTGTTTTTGTCTTCTCATACTGGGCTCGGTAGTTCAGCTGCCATATATTGAAAAAAATCAACAACAAACTCAGTTATTTTTAACTCACCCAAAATATGACTGTTAGATTGATTCACTGCCATTGAATTTCAGGCTATTAGTTCTATGTTGTAGATACACTCGTAGATATGGCTGGCATAAATATGAGGGCAATAAGGCAATTGTAACTTTAACTTAGGTAGTAAGAAGTAGAATAAATATTCTATAAATAGAATAGTTACTGATTATCTGTAAGGAGAAAATATATTATCAAAAAACATGCAACAATAAATACATAGAAGAAAAACTAATACAAATATTGAAAATGGAGGAAAATACTAGAACTTCTGGTACGCTTCCCACATTTTTTGAAAGAATTTAGCTCAATTTTTATCCTTGTTTTGGGTGTAAATCTGATGAACTATTAAGAATAAAAACACATGAGTGCTATAATAGAATTATCTCATAATTGTAACAAACAATGGTGGTTGATGACAGAACTTACATCACTGAGCTGCTGTGCATTTATTTTGGCTTGAGTGATTTGTGGAGTGCTGGCAACAGAGCTGTACTTCAGCTTGTCTATGCTTTGCCTGTAGTTTACCTAATTTAAGATAAAATAAAAAGATTTAATAAAGGAAGAAATGGCCAGACTAGAAAATGAGAGAATGAGTAGACAAAGTTTTATTAGCTAATATTCTACATAAATCATTACTTAAACCATAATAAATTGAGGTCAGGAAAATACCAGAATCTCTTGGATGAGATGTGAGTTAATATTCTAAAAATTTCCCAGTCTGAAATTACAGTTTGTATCTCACTTTGAAAATGAACTTCATTTACAACCCCTCTCCTTCAAAACAACAAATTCTTATAAAGCTGCAGTTTCAGCTGGTCCTCAAAAGCATTCCTGTAAAACCGATATTCTTAATCATCACTTGGACTATATTTATCTTTATCGGGCTGTAGAGCTCATATAACCACAGCAGTACACAAACTTCATACTGTTCCACCGGTAACTCAACCCCAAGTACAGAGGGCACCTCTCTCACACAGATCACAGATGTAAGGAAGGTTATGTGACCAATTCATTCCCTTTGTATGTGACCAAGTAGTTCCCCTTCAAAGGGGAACACCTATCTTCAGGGAACTCACAGAGGATGAGAAGCCTATTTAAGTCTCCTCATGCTTCCAGTGATTGATGCTGCTGCTGAAGCTGTCCAAGATGGTGAGATGTTTTGCAACACAAACCAAGGATAGGTCAGAGCTCCCTCATTTCACATCAGCGTACAACCTGCATTGAACTGAAGCCAATGACAGCAGGTGGCAGCACTTTCTATTCCTCTGAGCTCCCTTGACTCCCTGCACTTTCTTTGCTTTAACTTTGTTATCACTAGTTGTTTGTTCCCATGATTAAATGATCATTTGACACATGCAATCTATCACAAGCTCTCCTACAGGGACAGGATGAGCCATGCAAGTCATAGGAAAATATTATTTACATCTCTCAAAGGGGCCAACTTCCTTGTTGTCTGATAGGAAGGAGTGAGAGTAGCTGGGTAATTGTAGTCAACACCATCATGTTTGTAATCAGATTTATAGGCTATCTGAAACACAGAGAGAACAGAAAAAAAAATCATCCTTTTTTTTAAGCTGTCATTTGCTTGAATAATTATCAGTCAAGAGGAAAAGAGAAACAATAATATTAATATTAAATGCAGAAAACAAAGTAAGTTCAATGTCATGAGTGACAAAGAAAATGAAATTATTTGCATAGTTTAGCCACTAATTGATTCTTTTTCAGCTCCTCAATTAATCCAGTGCCAACAGTGGGAGCATTAACTTAACTTCCACCTATGACACATTTCTTTTATCTCTCTGCTTAGTTCTCAAGCTTCTTACAGATTTGTAAATAATGTACTTGAAGGAATGGTATGTAATGAAATAGCTTCCTGACTAACCCAGTAAATTAAATTGGAATCCAGAAATCTTCATTAAAGACTGTTTTTTCAGCAGAGGTCTGACCCTGGAGGTGGTGGCAAGAAACCTTTGACTGATGTCAAAGAAAACTGAAGGAGCTCAGTATGTTGCCAGATAACTGAATTTGCTTATTTTAACTTCTTCCACAGCGAGCTATGAATCAGTACAAAAAGCTTTTTACAATTTATGCTTTTCTCAACATACCTATCCTTTAGATCCTCAATACAATATGATCTAAAGTTTTCTATCAACTTAATCCTGGAAAAACTTAAAGATAAGAAAGCAACAGACATACAAGTGTGATTAAATAAAGACTTACATTGCTTGCCAAGCTGCCAACCTTCATGGCATGTAGCATTCGTTTGTCCATGCCAATACCCACATAATGACCTTTCATCTGGTTCTGGTAGGTTTCTTTGTATTTAAGCTGTACAAAACACGGCAAAAATACTCTGATAAAATATACCTATTTTTAATATGAGTTTCCATATGCTACAGTAGTGAAACAAATGATTACAGCTGTGGTCCACTAGTGTTGCACCACTACAGAAACTCATGAGTCCACCACAATCTCGGTACTTTAATAAACAAAACTTAAAACCCTCTGTGAGCTTCTTATTTTACAAGATGCCACTTACATGTTCTTCATATCACCTGCATACCACATAAAGGAGATACTTCCCCATTCTACCAAAACTGGACCTTTTGGTGCAGCTTTCGTGAAGACCAAAGTAGGAATTTGACTACATAAACCACTCAACCATCTCATGCATGTGGCAAAAGATTTACTCCTCCTAGATTACAGAGAATGGTAGGAAGCAGTGTAAAGATTATACTTGAGTATCATCTGGTGTAATTATTGATTATTTTCTCACAGTAAACATATACCTCTCTGACATTACCTCTGGTAAAGAATCTTATGCTTACCTTTCCAGTAATGGAAATGGCCATACAAAATTAAATAAGTAATAATTACAATAGATAACAGGAACAACTGACACCTACTTGTCTATATTAGCAACCTCTCTTCCATATATAGCAATACTTCTTTTCATAATCCTATATAAAATGAGCCCCAGTTATCCATCAGAACAACATGAGGTACTGGAAACTTACATCACTGGTGAATTTTGAGATCTTGCTCACATTCTTGAATTGCGGAGTATCACAGTAGTTCATGCTGTAGCCTCTGTTGTTTTCAAGATCCTTCTTATACTCCACCTTAGTGACAAAAATGCACAAGGGGTAGATACGGTAAAACCTTAACATGCTCTGTCAAGTTCCTAAACACACTTTTCATCAGCCAGACCCACTGTTCAGAGATTTTGATACACGGCTTTCATGAGATGGCATATGAAGAAAATTAATATGATTTTCATATACTCAGTTCTTGCTTTATAGGCAAAAGGAATACAATCAGTTTCATCCATTTGGACCTCAGCAAAGTGTGTGAGACAGTAGCATGAAGAAAATCATTAACAAAACCAGGATCTATGAAGGAATTTCATGGTGAGTGTGGAGTAACTGAAAGCAAAAAAAGCAATGGGTGTTTTCCACTATGAAGGATTGACCAGGGGGAAGCTTACCAGCAGAATTCTTCAGAGTAAGTTTAAATACAGAACTGGTTTAATATTTTCATGAAGTACCTTACTCAGAAGTAGGAATGTTGAGGGTGATATTAAAAGGGATGGTAAGGGAAATATGACTAAATTCAGCAATGTAGAGCTTAATACATGTAGGGAGAAGTCATAAAAATTTCAGCTATAAGTGCTCATCACCTGGAAAGGCTAAGAAAGAGAAAACTGCTCATCTGTAGGCTGACCACAGAAAGATGGCGAGATGACAAAGTAACACAGCCATCAAAAAGGTAAATGTGGTCCAAGGCTGAAGCAAGAGGAGACTTTTGAGCAGGCACTGGAAAGCGCATGTGCTGTGTACCAGGATCCAGCAAGACCTCATCAAGAACTTATGTACTCTTACAGTCATTCCTGGTTAAGGAACATGCACTCAGCCTCTAACAGCTGCAATGAAAGACTGTGAGAGATGAGAAGGATTTGGCTTCCTTAGTCCAGGAAAACAAAGGGAGAGAAGAAAATTGTATCCGTTTGTAAACATCTCAGAAAGGCAGTCATACAGTGAGAACTTTTTAAACTAAAGGGCAATGTTGGCACAAAGCACAGTAGTAATAAAGTGGACAGAAATAAATGCAGGCTAGAAATTAGAAGAAAAGGATTATACAATACTGAGCTGAAACAGCAGGAGCCAGGAATCCATGGCCCAGGAGGCCCCTTCCAGTCCTACTTCCAGGGGTTTTTCATTATTGAAGGTTTTATACTTTGACATCTCAAGAGTATAAGTTTTTAAACTGCCATGGGGAAATCTCTAGAAACTCACATTTATTAATATCTTTATAGCTGATATGACACTATAAATAAATTAATAATTCAGAATCTACTGAGAATTGCCTAGCAATCTTCTCTTGCCAAGCAGAAGAAGAATGCATTAGCAGTAACTCACAGTCTTTCACACGATGGAAGAAAAGAGAAACCTGCATTAACAGAATGTTACAAATCTGGCTGAGTTGGTGTTACTTCCTGATTATCAGTAGAGCCTTCTTTAAAATGCCTGAAATATCCTAACACACTCAAGTTATCCGAAAGCATTTCTGATTATAGCTTAACAGGACATTAAGAGCACAATTCAGGGTGTTTCTTTCAATATATATTCTTAATGTAGCCAGAATTAGGGTTACTTTCCTGGGGTTAGTTTCTCCACACTTGCTTACAAATCATTCGAAGTGTCAGAAAATGCCACCTGAAGATCTGCTCTTGCAACTTTCTTCTCCATTACTGAGCCATACACAGATCATGTTTGTCACATTCAGGGCAATAAGAACAGTATTTGTAATACTTACCTATCAGACACAAATGTTTGTATGAGCTGCATTAACTTGTTAACAGATGGATTCAACCCCTTACCTCACTGACAAGCTTGTTAACACTTTGGGCTTGCTTAAGGGCTAAGTTGTCGTCAGCTGTTAGGGAGTGGAAGTGAGCTGCACCTTTCATCTTGGAAAGATCTTTCTTGTATTTTATCTAAATTAAAAAAAAAAAAAAAGTAGGAAAAATTCTAAAACAGACATCCACCTTTTCACCATTGCTATTTAGACTGGCTTCATGAGGTGGGATTAGATTTTTCTTGTTCTAGCCTTGATGAGCAAATTGAACTTGCTAAGTTGAAACACTGCAAGTTGTTCCTGAAATAAACCCCATATAAAGTCACAGCCCCAACAATCCCTGTTAAGACACTTCACTAGACAGTAATTTTTAGAATCCATTTTTTTACATAGATTGAACAGCACTAGTGGTTCATAGCTTGACTAGTGGTTCACAGCTTGACTAGTGGTTCATAGATAACTAGTAGATTCTTGGCTAGTGACTGGTTGAAGCTATTTACTGCTAGTGTCTAGTACAGGCTAGTACATGCTGAAAGACTAAACAGAAAACAGCTTCAGCCCATCAGCCCAGATAGCCCCACAGGGGATAACTGTCCATACTACAGAGGTTGTCATTAGCAGGAACCCTTCACAGCAGCCACAGGATAGTGACCTATGGACTGACCAAATTTATGTCACTACACACAATGGACGCCACAAATAGGACTGAAGCTCTTTAATCCATGTGCTGCATGCAAGAATCACACATCATCACCTTCCTTGCCAATTCTTTAGCTTAGCACCCAGAACTGAAAATCTGCAGCCTAGAAATTAGCTCAGTCTTGTGAAGTGGCAGTGTCATACTCTATGGTTTCTTTTTCTCCATATGACTTGTTTTGTGCTAGAGGCATGATACATCAAAATATCAAAACCAGTTCAGCTCATTCATCCTCCATTTATTCACTACTGGGAATACCACAGTAGTCCACAGGATGATTAAGGCAGTTGAAGGTTTCATTAATAATACAGGTGCAGATTTGCCAGGAGGGTTAACCTAACAGTAGGGATCCCCATTAGTTGCTACATCCATCTCCTCCCTCATGCAAGTTGGAGCTGTGTCCTCTTGTATTAATGGATATTATTAATCCCTTGAGGCATCTAGTTCCCAGCAATGCAGTGAAATGTCATTGTTGTTTACTTCTTGAGTGTAATTTTAGCTTTCTCCTTCCAGGCACTGCTATGACAAACTGCTGTTTTTAATTGTTTATGAATTGTATTGATTCAGGTTTCATACTTACATCACTTGCCAATTCATTTGCTTTCTTGGCATTTTGATAAGCTGGAGTGATCATAGCAGGAAAGCTTCCTTTCCCTCTGCGTTCTTCAAACTCATCCATATAATCCTGAAGATTATATACAGAAAAATGTATGAGTGTTTACTCATCATACATGAGCAGGTGAGGCCATGGGTGGTTTCATAAACCCCACAGTCCTTGTTAGCAGGAAAGTTCATTCCTTCATTTTTACTCTTTTTATGAAAAAGAAAATTAAATCACCCATTAGCTTAACTGTGTCTACAACATTACTTGTGTTGCACTGCGAGATAAATTTACGTAGCAATTAGCTGTGGTCAAGATAGCATTCAAATATACAGTAATACACAGTTCTTACAGAGATGGTATCTGCTAGCCCTTCTCTTCATCAATACATTTCCTTGTAAAACTATAAACACACCGAAGGGTTTGGACAGCCAGGAAATTTGCTTAAACTTTCCGAATTTAGCATAGGGTCAGCCTTTCATTGTGATGTGAACAGAAGGCTCTTGATCTCTCCATAGCCATATCTCACATCATAGCTGATCAAAACCACTATTCCTCTAGTGCAGTGATATATTTTGACAAAGGATTCATTAATGAAACAGAAATATCTAGCTATGAAAGTGGGAGCAAAACACCTTAGGGAACAAAATCACAAAATTCCATTTCCTTGATTTAAAAAAACAATTGTTGTGGAATTAATACTCTTAAATCCATCAATAGATAATTTCATGTTTGACAATTTGAAAAGCCTTTAGATAATTTAATAACAAAAAGCTGGAACTTTTTTAAAATGGTAATACCTAATGACCATCCTAAAGCTCTCCATGTCAAGATCTGGGGAGAATATTGTAAGTATACAAACAGGTAAGATACAGTGCAATGTGCCTTCTCTGAAATCTGTTGTAAATCCTTGGTAGTAAACAGCTAGTTTAAATGAAAAAAGAATGTGTAGCATGCCAAGAATGTCATGGAGAGCACAGATAGAAAGGACTATAAGTATTTGGGGTATCTTTCTTGTGACTTCTCTGCAAAAAAAAACCACTGTAGGTCATTTTATGCTCCATCAATGTTACATGGTAAGATATGTCATGTATTGTGACCAATATAATGCAATTACAGTTATCACATCTAAATTATTCTATGAGCAGACATAGAAAATAAAAAATAGCCATCACTAATCAGCTGAGTTAGTTCCTTAAAATGCCATTCATGAGCCTGAATTCTTCACAGCAGCTTGCCATTTTCTTTCTCTTCTTTCTCAAATCCTTTCTAATATTGCTCATATCACACAACAGTCTTTTCAAAGTTCCAGATAATTAAATTTAGCCATTTCTAAGGTTTTAAAACATGAACAAAACAGGTGCTCAGCACACAGGAATTTTATAGTAATGTTCCTTAATTGTCTCATGCTTTGTATACATTGGTATGATGTGCCCCCATGATCTCGACAGTTAGAAAACTAATGCCTTTACCTGTCTTAAGTCATGCTTCACCCAGAAAGATCCATTAATTTCAGTGGCTCAGTTTTACTTGAATAAGAATATCAACATCCAATCTATGCAGATTAAACCTCAAATAAAATTTGAAGTCTGTGACTGAAGTTTCAAAGAAAAAGAGCCCTTAAATTAATTCTAAAGAGACAAGCATTCCATAATGCTTGAAAAGCAACGAGTGCTTTTTTAAATACATTTTATTTGTTTTTTCTTATTAAAACTTGTAGTAGTTCAAAAGATAGAGATTAATTGAAGCTTCTTTACTACATATTCCGAACTCATATTCCTCAAGAATGGTTGATTTTCACACACTACAAGATACAGGTTTGGACAGAAAGGAAGAAATATAAAATACCAAATATCTTAGGATCATTCATTTCTCCAAAGTATGTGGGTCTCATGAGGAGTAAGGATGAAAAACCTGAGACTAACCATATAGTTTTGTTTATACATAACCACTATTCAATTCCTTTCAAATTCCCTTCAGCTGTATTCAGTACTATTTAGCTGTACTAATTTCCTAATTTAATTGAATGCATTTTGGGAGACCACAAAAATAAAGTCATTCCCTTAAAAATGAAACAAAAGCAAAACAAATGCCACAGACCAAAACAGAACTAAAGCCTAATTGGTTCCACAAATACAGAACTACAACTTGTCAAGCACACTTGACAGTTTTTGTAGATGCTCTGATATCTAAGAGGACATGTATGATCTTCAGTGCTATTTTCACATATTTAGAGCTGCAAAGTTTCTAAGATTTCTAAAAACACTTGCAAGGGAAAAGACGTTCATCCATCTACTAACTTGCTACCTATCATTTCACAGCCCTTTCAGTTTTTCTCCTAACTGAATTTACATTTTCTTTCACATGGAATTGGACATCTTTCACAAGTAAACACATTTCAGTGTGAAATGTAACAATATCACAATAGAAATGTGCAGTGCATACACGCACACAGATGAAATTTGCTAAGGTAAGGCTTACCTTTTAGAATGATCCTACCACAAAGATCATGCAGTGGCAGCGTATGCACCCTGCAGTCTCATCTATCACACGTTCTATCTATCACAGGGTGCTGTTGCACACCATGCTTTCGTTTGAGACCTTACATTTTCATACAGAAAAGCAAAGTGAAAGTAGATCGTACTGTAGTTTCAAATGTCTTAAGCAACTGTTCATAGTGATGGTCAACATCAGCATGGGTATCTCTCAGATGCTGCATACCTGGCCATACTGATCTACGTGTTCCCTTGCAATAGTAGCATCTGTTCCAGCTGTATGGGTGGCCTTTCCCTTGATCTCTTTTTCGTATTTTTGATGATACTTTACCTAAAAGGAAAAAAGAAAAGGAAATGAGTTTACTCTCATACATAAATGCTGCATAATAATTAATAATCAAACGTGCAATAAAGGATCATCAAAATTCCCACTGCCACCAATCTACAGAAGTTGAATATGTCACTTGAAGACATAAAACCAAAAAGAGTGGTGTATTTTTTAATAGAATCATAGAATAGTCAGGGTTGGAAAGGACCTGAAGCTCATCTAGTTCCAACCCCCCTGCCATGGGCAGGGACACCTCACACTAAACCATGTCACCCAAAGCTATGTCCAACCTGGCGCTGAACACTGCCAGGGATGGAGCATTCACAGCTTCCCTGGGCAACCCATTCCAGTGCCTCACCACCCTCACAGTAAAG